>JAPJBO010000726.1:0-116742 GCA_030068145.1 Diplonema papillatum
CCCCCCCCCCCCCCCCCCCCCCCCCCCCCCCCCCCCCCCCCCCCCCCCCCCCCTCCTGCATGGCTGGCAGGTCACCCAGTGTCAAGCGACCGACTCCCCAACTGCCGCTGGCCAGGTCAGGCTGGCACGACAAAGGAGTTACGGAGGGCGGCAGCTTGGGCAATGCCGACTTTGCGGAGGCATTCAACGGACGACGATCTGCCGCAGTGGACACAAGGAGCTGAGCCCTGCGCTCCTTCCCAAAAACGCCAAGCAGCTCCTTTCGCTTCGCTGCGAGGTTATCCTTACCCTAATCTTGGCATCCGCGGAGTGCCCGTCCCGCGAGCGCTGTTCCAGAAACGGGCTAAAAAAACAAGAGTCGAGGGCCGAGGAAACCTTTCGGTATTTAGTATGTACACTAAAACAAGGATTAATCATCTCTGCTCTCGGTAGCTATTTATTCCCGCAGGGAGCCTGAGATACAGTAAATACACAACAACAAACATGACGGATGCCGCCTTCTTCATTGAAGCTGTTGCAGACGGCACGTTTGGAGAGTGCGTTGAATGGAGTGAGGAAAGGGTGCTTGCTCGTATCCGCGACTTGCGTGGTTCGCAAACACAGGACGCGCAAGCCTTTCAGGCTGAGCTTGCTGCCGCAAGCAACCCAAACTTGGGAATTAGCTCCAACAACGAAGGAGTGAAATTCTGTGTCGTTTTGCCCGGTGTCCAGGTGGCAACGTGGGAAGAAGTTGGACGCAGGCTGCTGAAGCCGATACGAGGAACGTATCAGAGCATGCAGAAAAGGGCCTCGGGGCTTGTGAAGCGCAAGAAGTGGTCCGCGGACGCAGTCCTTCGGCAGGTGCAGACCGAGTTCGGTGCGGCAAGTTCAGGAGACACCACTACTACAGTGGATACCTGCTCCGTCCAGCTGTTCAATGCTGCAGTTGAGAAAGCCGTTTGTAAACACGGCCCTCAGCACCACCTCAACCACGAAGAGCTTTTCGCGCTCTTGGAAATGGAAGGTCGCGAGGCAAATTTGGTTTCGCAAAGCGTTTCGAAGTGGCGCAGCGAAGGACTGCACGAAGGCTGGAGTAGACGCGGCAAGCTGTACTGCTTGTTCGTTGTTGGGGCCGCTTGTGCTGGCTGCGCCGACTCGATTGATGGTGCGCTGTCATTCAATGCTGCGGTTGCGTCCATCGTCCAAGCGAAAGGCGAGCAACACAGTCTCTGTGCTGAGCAGCTTTTTGACCTCTTGGGGATAGAGAAGGCTCGCCGAAAGGCTTTTCACCAAAAGCTTTTGAGTTGGCTTCCCGAGGCTTCGGGATGGAATCGGTCCTTCGCGGGACAGAAACGAAAAGCTTTCTATTGCCTTTTCAAAGACGTGAAGTGCACCAAATGCTCCCCCGCCCAACAACAACAATCCGACGTAAGTCCAGAACATGTGCCGTGCGCTGCAACAAACAGCCCAGACCCTGTAGCGAATGTAGGTCCTGCACCTGCTACACCTGCAAACGCGGACGACGATCAGCCTCCCACGCCGACGTCGGATACAGTGAAGAAGACACTTGAGCAGCTCAAGGCCGAAGCAGCAGCCATTGGTATCAAGACCACTGGAACAAAAAAAGCCCTCCAACAGAGTATTGCTGAGGCTACGCAATCCGAAGAGCCACAAACGCAGCGGCTCGTGTACCGCATTGTCGATCACCTGTCCACTGCTTGTCCTGACTTGAGGAGGGAGCTGGAAGCGGAGTTTGCTAGCGAAAAGCGGCTCGTGTCGGGCTCTCATACCCAAACAACGCATCAGCATGGGTTGGTTTGTGGGTACAACGCGTGTTTTCTTGGGGAAAAACTAAAGAGAATTCCCTTCTCCCGAGCTGACAACGCATCTCTTCCAGAACTGTACACCTGGTTCCGTGGAACGTCACCGAACATGCTGGGCATGTCGGAAAAGAGGTGGGAGTCCATCAAGGAGCACTTGCGAGTTGGTGAGGAACCCCCGGCTTTGACAACATTTGAAGTCCAGGCCTTTGCATGCAAAAATGGACTGAAGTTCATCTCGAAGGACCTTGGAAGCGTATCGAGTTTCAGGTTCCAGGCTCTGCGGACAAATGATGTGTGTGTTGTAAACCTCCGCCTCCCCTCCAGCAGCCACCTCTTAAACCACTTCTTCTGCGTTTCCTTCACCGCCGCACCGGATACCAAGGCGATGCTGGAAGAGAAGAAGTCGACGCAGCAGCCATTCTATCCTGCCCCACTTTTTCGGCCCCAGCTATCGCCGTTTGCTCGAATCAACAGAGAAACGGAACGGGTCCCCGGAGGGTACATGTGCCTTGCTTGCCATCACACGCACGTCTTCATCTGGGGCAGCCTTTCTTCGGGGGTTGCTGCCGCATTTGCGAAGGGTACGGCGGGCCCTTATCAAACCGATGAAGCCGCGCGGACAGCTCTTTCGCGGCACCGCAACTCCAACGCGCACCGAGTGTCTTTGTGGGTCGTGCGATACGGTGCCTTTGTAATAGTCGGGTACCTCACGGTTGCTGCTGCTGCGATCGCGTTCCGCGTTGTCCCTGCCAACTTCCGGTCAGACGCGCACCCGCAAGCAGGCAACACGTTTGAGGTCAGTCTCAAGGCTGAGCTTGCCGAGACCCCTTACCTTTCGGAAGAGAGGCTGCAGCGCTTCTTCAACTTGCATGTTCCCATGTTCATCAGGGTGTGCGAAGGAGTGTCTCACAGAAGTTCCGTGCGGCAGATAAGAGCCGACCGATTGCGGGGTATTGATATACCCAAGAAGTACAACACCACTTCACACGTCTCGGAAATGGTGGGCATCTGGGCTTCCATCGCACAAGTGCGCATCGCCAAGGAACTAAGTGTATCGAGCTCCTTTGTGCTGATCTTGGACGGAACGACACTGAAGCACGCAATGCAGATGGAGGTGTATGTAGTTATCCTACGCTACTTCGTCTCATCTTTGTGCGCAGTTAAAGAAACTGCCTTGGGACTCGTGGGGTTCGAGGCTTCCGACGATACAGATGGCAACACCATCTTCTTGAAGTCTCGTGCGATGCTTGCAGATTTCGGCGTTGCGGCACAGCAGATAACGGCAACCTGCAGTGATTCGGGATCGAATCTAGCGGGGCACATCACAGGGGTATACGGTTTGTTGAAGAAAGATTTCAACCCTCAGTGTGCCCGTGTTCCGGACTTTTCGCACCGACTGGAGACCGAACTTGAGCGAGCCTTCGATTCATCCGTTGTTGAAGAAATCACGGAAGCAATTCTTACGATGGAGGCGAACTTGCGAACATCCGGAAAGCTTTATCGCCGACTCAGGCGTTTCGCTAAGCTGCAAGGCTTTGCTGCGGGTCCCAAACCATCCCTCCATTGCTCTATTCGGTGGTTGCCAAAAACCTTTCGTCTGTGGGAGAAGGCCGCTGCATTGTGGCCACTCTGGAAGATGTTTCTGGAACAGCGCTCGCGGGACTGGCACTCCGCGGATGCCAAGAAGGGTAAGGATAACCTCGCAGCGAAGCGAAAGGAGCTGCTTGGCGTTTTTGGGAAGGAGCGCAGGGCTCAGCAGTTCCAGCAGTGGTACCCTGTACTAAGGATGTTGCGCAATATCTCGCTGGCCTCGCAGCATCAAGAGCCCACCGTTCTGCATTTGCAGTTTCGGTTGAGCCGAGCTCGTATGGCCATCGAAGGGATGACCGATGGCAACGAAAACAAACGTCGCTTGGCGAAGGTCGCGAAGGCGCTCGAAGCCGTCGAGGAAAAGATAAAGAAGGATGACCACGCCGTAGCTCTCTCTCTCATTCTTGACGTACAAAAAATGCAGGTGCTCTCCGGAGCCGACTTGAAGGCGTACGGTAACGAAGAGTACGCCTATTTGGCTGCTTTCGTCGGGAGGTTTGAAGCGAGCTCCGTACAGAAGGACTGGCAAGACATAAAAATTCTTGCCGTTCAGTTCAAGGACTTGGGGTGGAACGCCTGGACCGGAGTATTCGCAACCCTAAAAGAACAAGGCAACCAGAGAGCCATTGACGTGTTGGCGCTGGTCCACACACATAGTCGCTACAACAGCAACGTAGCTGAGTCGTTTTTCAGCAAGGCCAAACAACGCGTGGGTTGCAATCGGCCCCATTTGGTGGTGGAGACTCTGAGCAACGAACTCATTCTCGCTGAACAGGGTAAAGGAATGACCGATGAAGAAGTAAGCGAAACCTGCACTCTCGGCGCCAAGATATGGCACTCTCGGAAGAATCGTCGTCATGGGGGGAAGACTGGTGGAAAGAAGAAGACGGATAGAGCCGACGCATTCGAGCAGGTTAACGGGGATATGCGCACTGAGTACTCGGGGTGTAGCGTTGTACCGTCTTTCGCGCCGTGGTCAGGGAACGAAACGTGGTCGGCGATGTCCTTCGCGAATGCATCCGAGTCTTCGGATTCACCGAATGCATCACTGCCTTCATCTTCGGTGTCGTCGCAGTCGTCCTCCTCTTCACGGTCCTCCTCTTCTGGCTCGACGACATCTTCAGCTTCCAGTTCAACATCCACGGAGGCAAGTGTAGAGCGCCAGGTCCCATCTCGACCATCGGAGCCGGGGGCTAAACTGCCGTTACCCGTGCGCTTGAAGCCAGCAGCAAAGGTTTCTGCCCGCCTGCTTGACAGCATGCACGAACCGGCACCGAAACGCGCACGGAAGTAGGCACTCACGAAGGCTTCGCATGAAGGAACAACCGGCCTTTTGATGATTTGGTATGCCAAAGTGGAAATCCCCCTCCTGTTCCGTGAAGACCTCTCCGGTCCACTGCACGTGCTGTGGCAGCTTGCTGGTACACTACGCGAGTATCCCATCCTTCCTTGTGTCCACTGCGGCAGATCGTCGTCCGTTGAATGCCTCCGCAACGTCGGCATTGCCCAAGCTGCCGTCCTCCGTAACTCCTTTGTCGTGCCACACACAGAATTTCACTCCTTCGTTGTTGGAGCTAATTCCCAAGTTTGGGTTGCTTGCGGCAGCAAGCTCAGCCTGAAAGGCTTGCGCGTCCTGTGTTTGTGAACCACGCAAGTCGCGGATACGAGCAAGCACCCTTTCCTCACTCCATTCAACGCACTCTCCAAACGTGCCGTCTGCAACAGCTTCAATGAAGAAGGCGGCATCCGTCATGTTTGTTGTTGTGTATTTACTGTATCTCAGGCTCCCTGCGGGAATAAATAGCTACCGAGAGCAGAGATGATTAATCCTTGTTTTAGTGTACATACTAAATACCGAAAGGTTTCCTCGGCCCTCGACTCTTGTTTTTTTAGCCCGTTTCTGGAACAGCGCTCGCGGGACGGGCACTCCGCGGATGCCAAGATTAGGGTAAGGATAACCTCGCAGCGAAGCGAAAGGAGCTGCTTGGCGTTTTTGGGAAGAGCGCAGGGCTCAGCTCCTTGTGTCCACTGCGACAGATCGTCGTCCGTTGAATGCCTCCGCAAAGTCGGCTTTGCCCAAGCTGCCGCCCTCCGTAACTCCTTCGTGCCAGCCTGACCTGGCCAGCGGCAGTTGCGGAGTCGGTCGCTTGACACCGGGTGACCTGCCAGCCATGCAGGAGGGGGGGGGGGGGGTCCCCCCCCCCCCCACCACCACCCGCACTTGTTACATGTTACGGGTTAGGCCAAATCTTAATAAACACACCCTGCCCCCCCCCCCCCCCCCTCGTACAGTGCAGTTGCCTTGGAGGCTGGGTGGTCAAATTCTCTAAGGTGAAATGGTCAAATTCCCTGCCAAAAGTGGGCCCACAAAAATTTTCCAAAGTGTGGGTATTTGGGGTATTTGGGGCAAAAAAAAAAATTTTTTTTTTCTGACCGCCCACCGTGGTGACCACCTTAGAGTGTGACAGGTAGCGTCTCCCCCCTCCACAGTGAAAATAGCCTGAGGGGGGGGGGGGGGGGTCAGCCGGCTGATGGATGGATGGATGGTTCTTAGGGACAAGATGGGGTGGTTCCTGGGGGGGGGGGTCAGCCGGCTGATGGATGGATGGATGGTTCTTAACAAGATGCCTGGGGGGGGGGGGTTTACAAAAATTAGTAGTTGGCGGCGGACTACATGAAACTTACCAAGGCAGGTGTGTTCCGCTAGTAGCGCACGAACAAAGGCGCCATCCTAATTCTTTGAATTCTCGGCGAACACACCCAAAATACTGCCCGGGGGTCGACGTTCGATTTTTGCCAAAAGTAAGAGGCATCTGTGCCAGGTAAAGGGCGAGATTGCGGTCCCTGAGACTCGGCTCGCAGCACGGCCTGCAGAATGCATAGACCGGGACATGCCAGACGTTCATCAAAGACACGACTCCGCAAGCCTCATGTCCACCACCAGCTGGGTACCGAGTAGGGACGGCGCGCAGCTCTAGCATCATAAAGAAAGCCGGATATTGGCTTCGGGGAGGCGGGTTATCTTCCGCGTGCGTTGCGTTCCAGGGGAGGAGGACGTGTGCACGAAGGTTACAGCCGTCCTCGATGTGCGGGGTCGGCGAACCTCGCCAACCCTCGTCGCCCCTACCTCGTATTGTTGCGTGCGAAGAGAATAATGGGATTCATTTACCCGCAATGCCTTCGTCCACGCGACGCCCTTTGGTGACTACAAAGCCCCGGATCTCTAGTAACCTATAGCAGTTCGACAACTACCACTTCGAACCACCCCGATTGTTGCCGCGCATCAAGTTCAGCCCACCTCTACTACTAGTCGTTGCTGCATATCAAGTTAACACTAGGGGGCAGCAGGACACCTTCGTCCGGGTAGGTAGCGACACCTCCCCGATTCAAGCTGGTTGTCGTACCACCGACACCCTCTCTCTGGGTGCTTTCAGGTAACGCGCAATCGGAAGTTTGGAACACGATTTAAAAAGAGCTGCCTTGATGCTGCTACGATCAAATTCACACGAAGCCGCAAAACTAGTGATTGTTGCTGCATATCAAGCTCGAGACTAGTGCTAGCCCGCGCCCACGCGGCGTTGACTGTGGCTGGTCTTTGAAAGAGCTGCCTTGATGTTACTTCGATCAAACTCACACTAAGCTAAAACTAGTGCTACGGACGTGAAGCGCGTACCGGAGATAAACAGTACGCGGGGCAAGAAGCGACCCGAAGCACGACGACGCGTGCAAAGAGGTAGTCTGTAGCGGCTTGTGCAGTCTATCGTCACAGATTGTTGCTGCATATCAAGTTCAAACCTAGTGCTACTACTATTGTATACGACCCTTCGGGTCTGTGCTACATACATTCCGACGAATAACGAACATCCCTCTTTGCCTTTGTCTCGCGTATGGGTGGAATTGTGGTAAACCCACGAAAATCATCGACACGTTCTGTCTACGGCGACGAGGAGACTGAAGGAAACGGCAATATCTTATTCCGACGGGGCACCTCAGATTGCTTCTGGGTTGTCTGCGGCAGGGGGTCGCACATCCGCGCGAGAAGAAAACCGATTGGACCGGACCAATATGTCCGGCTCGTCGGAATAGGTTAAGGGGGAGAGTAGCCGCTAGCCTTGTCTTCTTTCCCGGCGAGCTACGAGGGTGTTACCACGTATTTTCTATCAGAAAAAGCCAAAAAAACGCGAAAGGACGGTGCTACGGCATGATTCGGCAACCGGTGCTAAACGTGTACTTAAAAGAACACAATGCTAAACGAACATGACGTGGGCGGCATAGAGAGAGTACGACAACTCTATGGCACCATAAAGTCCAGAAAAACCATGGTGAAGAAAGAAAACCAAAAATACCGTCATTTAAAGGCATGAAAAGACGCTGAAAGTAAATAATGTTGTCGACAACTAAAAGCAAAAGAATAAACCAAAACTACGCATTTCTTTTCTGCACGAAGAACGTGATGTCTCCACCAGATCTGAAAAGGCGTGCTCGCTTGTTCATCTTTTTTTTTCTTGAAAGTCTGTATTAAATTTAGAACGCGAAAAATTGCATGCGTCCCCCCCCCCCCCCGAAAGAAAGTAGAAGGAGAAAAAAGAAGTTGTCGACAACGAAAGAAAGAAAAGAACAGAAAATAAGACTCTGCATTCCGCGAAGAAGACTTGATGCTAGCATCAAACACATGAGAGGCAAGTAGCGCCTGAACACGAAACTAAGATTTTCCCCCCCCGTTCCTCTTCTCGTCCTTGCAGCAATTGCAGCAGGCAACACACACCGACCCTTTTACACCTTTCAAAAATGCATCGCGGCTCCTGCCAAAACCGTCCAATCGGCCGACACATTTCCCTCGGTTCAGAATCTTCCGGGATTGCAGGGCGCCGTGTTTTCTTAACGAGCATCATGTTGAACCCATAATCTTTGTGCCTGAATATCCGCACGACGTACCCTATGTTCAGTGGGAGTTGAGATTCTCTGTCAAGATGCTAGCCGCCGCCATAGGGCGGGCTATTGCCAAAAGGAGGAGAGCCCGCAAAACAACGTGTCAACACACGCCTGCCAGGCGGTCTCGTCCGCCAGTCAGGACGCCCCCGGCTGCGCCACCATCGGTGCAACAATCATCTTTGACAGGGCCACGGCTCGCTCCGCGCCCACGGCGCAACGACTTGCGCCCGCCGTAGTAGTACGGGATAGTAGTGGGGCGACCGGATACTCCTCGGAGAGATGGTCCCTGCACTCTAACTCGTCTCTCTCTCTCTCTCTTTGATTTCTCGTTCGGGGAGAGCCGTGGGAGCCAAAATGACTTCCCTCGATCCTGAGACGGCATCGTTTACAGCAGCGGACTACGACGGTATCTGATCATCTTGGATCCCCACTCTCTCGTTCTTGATTAATGAAGACATTCTTGTCGAATGCTTTCGCAGAAGTTCGTCTTCCTACGATCTAAGAATTTGTTGGCGTCGAAGCCTTGCTTGCTTCGACTGACACCAATTTCCGCATTTCACCTTAGGTCAAGACATGCAAGAACCGAAATTTCCTGAAAAGCAAAGCACTTCTACCGTAAAGCCTTTTGGCTACTACAGCCATCGTCACAGATTGTTACTGTGTATCGAGCTCAAGGGTACCCTCGGCTAGGCGAATCCTCTTGAGTTTGTGCTGCTATTGCTTTGCGGGGGTCGGAAAACCTTAACGGATCTCCGAATGCAGGACCGACCCCTTCGACAAAAAGCAAAGAATGTATAATATTATGCACCTTCTTCAGGCTCTTGTTTCTATCTTTTTTTTTTGTGTGTTTTTAAGTGAGGAGACCGGAAACTCCCCGGAGAGATGGTCCCTGCACTCTAACTCGTCTCTCTCTCTCTCTCTCTCTCTCTCTCTCTCTTTTTTTTGTCAGAGGTGCGCACTTGCCGAACTTGTCAAGGTGGCTTACGTGTGTTGTTTTCAAGACGAGCCGCGCATATGTTTCGCAGGCACGCCACTTTAAGTCCGAGTCCCGGGGCGTTTTCGAATAAAGGGGGGGTCGAATAACAACAACAACAACAACAACACCCTGTGTTATTATTCGATTTGTCGAATACTAAAAAAAGTTCCGGGTAGCCGAACAGTAGCAGGATCGAGTAGTGGTAGTGTTTTTAGACAACCAGACGTGTGTCAAATAAATGTTATTATTCGACCCCCCATTTAAAGAACACGTGACAAAAAAAAAAAAAGAAATCTCCAAAAATACGTATTCTCAGAGGGGGATCCCTACCGCCTCAGCAGAGACGGAAACTGCAAACTGGCGGCCAAGTGCCTCGTGGTCACGTTGCCGCGATGCTTGCCGTCATGCGATCGCTCGCGCCGCTTCGTTTGCATTTCCGTCTCCTGCACCTGTTTGCTGGCTCATCGCCGTGCTGTGTCGACCCCGCATCATGAACCCCACGAAGTCTTGAGCCGACGGCCGTGTGGACAGAGGCTGGCCAGCATCCCGTGTCTATCCATCTACCGAAGGATCCCGCCCCACCCACCCTTCGGAGAAGAGCAGCACCGACATGAAAGCACAATCCAAGGCAGGGGGCAACCTACGGCGGTGAAGTAACGAAGCTCACTCCAGTGACCGATGAAGCCCCTTGTCAATACCACCCAACGACTGTAACAAGCATGCACACTGCCGGACGCTAGCGTCCGTCAAGAGCACGCGTGGCACTGCCGTGTCTTAAAGGTGAGATGAGAGGCATTGGCTCACTCTTGTCAAAGGACACCCATACCACCCTTCGGAGAAGAGCCACGGGACTTTAAAGCAGCGTGTCGGCAGCTCGAAACCCGAGCCGAGTGACCGCCTCAGACGTTATCCACCATCAAATGCGAACTTTCACTCTTCAAGCTATGCACTCCAACGCACTTTACACATTATCACACCGGAGCGCTCCAAAATCTCAGCACGCACGCAAGACACACTCTGCTGCTCCGCGCTGAGAAGTACGCGCCTATTGCACTTGAGCTTCTCACGTCCACCACCCAACAAACGGGTGAACAACAAATGGCACCCCACAACTGTTCGTCCCGCGGGATCGACAGTACTCCCCCCTCTACAACAATCGTTTCGGAGGAAAGAGTGTCGGGAGTCTTTTGTTCCTTTTCTTTTCTTCTTAAGAGTACATTTTGTGCTGATGGGAACAATCCCGGAACAACGGTTGCACGAGACCTCGAGACCTCTTGAGTCTGTGCTATCAACGATTGTGGGGGTCGGGAGAACCTAACATAACCTAAAGCAGGACCGACCCCCCCTTTCGTGAGGAAAAGTGAAGAATAAAAGCCTACCCTAAAAACCGTCCGACCGTTTACCGAGTGCGTTAAACCTTGCGTTTTTGACGACGTGTGTGTGTTTGTGTGTGTTTGTGTGTGTGTGTGTGTGTGTGTGTGTGTGTGTGTGTGTGTGTGTGTGTGTGTGTGTGTGTGTGTGTGTGTGTGTGTGTGTGTGTGTGTGTGTGTGTGTGTGTGTGTGTGTGTGTGTGTGTGTGTGTGTGTGTGTGTGTGTGTGTGTGTGTGTGTGTGTGTGTGTGTGTGTGTGTGTGTGTGTGTGTGTGTGTGTGTGTGTGTGTGTGTGTGTGTGTGTGTGTGTTGGAATTCAATCGCGGGTAACCCCTGAAGCGGAGTATAGCCCAAGTCGTCAGCATCCTCACGTCACAGCTGATGGTCCTGCCGGCTGCTCGTGGTGGCCACGCGCTGATCTAAAGTGCAGCCTTGTTTGGTCAAGGCTCCCTGCTTCATGTCCCTTGTGCTGCAGGTTGCAACATGTATCTGGGGGCAATCGCCTCTTTTTACACGCGGTGCAGCGGGGTGCAACATGCTTCGTGCATCTTGCCGTCGCATTCTTCGCTCGCCCTGCAGTTGGTCGGGATTGCTGGCTGCTTGCGCCCTTCTCCTGCTCTCTTCCCTTCCACTCCGCTTCCTTCTCCCATGTTGTACTGTAAAAGAGTTCTGGGTGCCTGCTCGCTGCCCATGCCTCGTGTGCCTTCACAAACGGGTTCGCGAGTGTCGTCGTAGCTATGCCAGGGCGCGGCTGGCTCATTGCCCGCAGCACCGTTTCGGTTTGCGAGGCGAGTTCGGCTCGGCACGAGAGGCCTAGCATCACCCCTCCGCCTAGCGCTGTGACGCTGGTGACATTGGAGACATGCCCACAATGCCACGCCACGCCACAGATCCGTGCTACCGCGCTGGTGACCGCTCGGAAAGATTGGCCTTTCGCCAGTGCACTGCTCTTAAACTCGTCGTACTGCGCCCGTATCACTCCTACCTGCGCACCCGTCCCTGCTTGTGCCATGTCCATGGCTGCGTTACTTAACGCGTCCGCATCAACGTTCTTCTTCCGCGGTACGTGTTCCAAGCTGAACTCAAACCGCGGCGACAGGTCGACCATGCTGGCTTTCGCCTGTAGAAAATACGGTCGCAGGTTGGGTTTGCATATAGCCGTCCCGTTTACCGGACCTATCACAACTTGTGAGTCGCCCCTGATCTTTACCGGCCCTCCCACATCGCGTGGTTGCTCCCCGAGCAGTCGTATCCCCGCTATCAGGCCGTTGTATTCGGCCACGTTGTTGGTTGTTCGACCCAAGGGGACCGTTGCTTCCGCCAGTTTTATTCCATCCTTGTACAAAACTGCTCCGGCCCCCGCTACCGCCAGAGCGGTCCCGTTCTGCCTTGAGCCGCCATCGAAATACACGCAAAGGCCCGCAGTGGTTTCTCTGAGGGGAAGAACTGCTCGGGCCGTTGTCGCCTTGGCTGCCGAGGCTGTCGGTGGTTGGATGCGGCGATTCGCCACTTCCGGCAGTCGTACGCCCGTCGTGACTTCGAAGTCAATGGCCAACTCCACGAATGTCACTGTGTGTTCCGATTCGACGTGCGCCCATCGGAGCCTGTTCAGCCACCAGTGCATGGCGTTCCACAATTCGCCGCCGTGCTTCCACTGCTGCGTGATTGTACCGGCATCAATCGTTGGGATGCAGACCCGTCTTGGGCTCAATGTTCTCCACCCCCACGGGTATTGGACCAGACGATGGTGGCGACTTGTCTCCTGCTCTCTCTCATCCCGTATTTGTCTTGCACGCAGTACAGCCAGGAAGTAACGCTGCAGCCCGCTCACGAATTGACATGCTTCGCCATGGTCGAGTGGAACTGGTTGCTGGGCGGGGTCCGTGTCGTGTTTGAACAATGGTGCGACTCCGCAAATGCTAAGGCAGTTAGGCCATGTCGTCCTGTCTACGGAGCCCATGCCGTGCTCCTCCCGTACATTCCCCCAAGCCTCACACTCCCACCACAAGTGCGCCACAGTTTCCCTCTCGTCATTGTTGCAATACGGGCAAGTCGCATTTTGCCCCGTCCTGCCTGTCGTTGCCACGGCTCCTGCTAGTATGGACCGTAACATTCCCTGCTGGTATCCCGTTACACCACTATCGGCTGTTTCGAGGAGATGTCGTGTTACGCTCCCATCCACCCCGTGCTCACACCCTCTCAGGTCTTCCCTTCTGTTGCACATGTTTCTCATCTGTCGGCGCCGTAGCGCCTGGCGTAAGTCGTGCAGCATGATCGCCGTCTGCTTCTCGCTTGCATTGCTCGCGTGGAACACGACCTGCTGTCCTATCTCACTGGTGTACCCGATGACCTCGGGGGTCGTCCACACCCACTCCGCCTGGCTTAGAGAATCTTGCATTAACCTGTGTGGAGACCCAGCCGGTAGCGTCTCTCTGCGCGTCCAAGCCACTTCCGCCAGCGCTCTGATGTGCCGCCACTTCTGCATTTGTCGCACCCAAGTCCGGATTCGTATGTACGCCGGGGCAGTAACTGGGTCCAGCCGGTGCCCGTGGTGGAGCACCTGCATCACCATTTCAACAGCGCGTCGGCTAGGACCAGTCCATAGGGCCGACATGATGGCCTGGCGCATAGTGTTGGACGTTCTGTTGTCTAACTGCATGACGGATATGCCATAGTACATTCTGGCACACGCGGTCATTGACGCCAGCGTTTCACGTGCCGTCGCTGGAACTGGGATCTTCTTAACTCGTTGTAAGTTTGCAATTGCTCCTTCTCTGCGCTGTTGAATCCTGCTCGACAGCTGGCGTCCATGTCCCAACGCGTGAACCATGACCCCAAGACAATCGAAGCTATCCGTCCGTTTGTAGAACCGCGGGGGGTCTTGTGAGACGAAAATATTAGCGTCTTCCTGCCAGCTCATGATTTCCACTAATGGCTGGCGCAACGTCGTTCCAAACGAGTGGGATTTCGCAAGGCAAATCCATAAACCTGTCAATTTTTCGAACTGCACCGTCTTGTTCGCGATCGTCTGCAGGTGATTCGCTTCTCTGGCCGTGGCTGTCACGTCATCTACGTACGATCGCGGACAGCCTTCTTGCGCTACGTGCCTCATCCACACGCTAATCAGCAGCCCTATCAGGATCACACTGATGGCGCAGCCCTGCATGATTCCGTTTGTTGGAATAAATCCTACCCCGACCGTCCCGTTCACTTTAAAATGCCGTTGCATTTGTCGGTATGCGGCTTTCAACGCCCGAAGCACCTTTCGGTTAAACCCAAGCCTCTTCGCGAGTCGCAGTGTGATGTCGATGGGTACCGAGTCGAAGCATTTCTTGAAATCGAACGCGATGCCATGGAGCGGGCGTCCCATGAGATGCGCCTCTTCGATCTCGGCTGCCAGATGCCAGAAAAGGTCTTCCGTACTGTGCCCGGGTCTGCATCCATGTAGTCCCTCTGGAGCTAATTCGTCCATCCAGCTTTGCGCATTCTTAGCCCTGATAGCAGCCCATATCCTGTACAGCACCGGTGCCACTGAGATCGGTCGTTGGGACAATGGATCCCCAGTACTCTTCGGTTTCGGTATCAGCGAGACGAGAGCGTGCATCAGTTCTTCCGGCCATTCTCCGCTTTCTTCCACCTCGTTGAGCACCCGTGCAAACCCTTCCAAAAGCGAGTTCGGTAGCTGTTGCAGCTCGTGGATCCTCCACCCGTGCATCCCGGCCGAGGCTGACTTCTTCATCTTCGCCAGCGCTGCTCTCACATCCCCCACCGTGATCGACTCGCACTCCATTTCGGCCCTGTCCGGCAAGACGGGGCTGTACATTCGCAGGAACCGTCCCCAGCACGGTTCCTCCTGCGTTGCGTATCGTTGAAATATTCCGCCCCACGCCTTCTCGCCCCTCAAGATCTCGTCTATCTCCGCTGCGTTCGCCGTCAGGGTTTTGTCCTCTCGCTGCAGGAAAGTCAACGGTGAGGAGTATCTGTCGGCGATGTAATCGAACACTAAGCCCCTTCCGTGCGCCCAAGCTTCCTGCATCTTATGCGTCCACTGTGTTTTCCTGTGCCGCCTGAGCGCAGTGAACGCTGCCTTTTGGGATCCCTCCAGGTCCGCCAAGGCGCTCTGGAGTGCTTGTAGCTCGGAAAGATCGGCTGTCATCACGATGTTGGCAACTGCCTCCGGGATGTAACCTCGTCCTACTCTCTTTCGTGCGGCATCTCTCGCGTTCTCTTCTCGCCTCGTTAGCGGATACGGTATGCCAGCACTCAGACGCTCCCGGCCTGCTTGCACCAACGTCCGCAGGTGCCCCAACAGCTCGTCTCGTGCACGTGTTTGCTTGGTGGAGGCACCCCTTGTTGACGAGTGTTGGAACTTACTAGCAAGCCGTGAGTCGCTGACAGCTTGGTTCCCACGTCCTGTGTACGCCCTAGACGGCAATGCGAGCTCGTGCCTGTGCAACATGAGAAGGTAGCCCTCTGCTTGTTGCGATAGCTCCTTCAAACTCATCGCTCCCGTTAGAGCCTCTTGTGCTTCCCTGGCGAACACTTCTAAGCCACTCTTTTCTTCCTGGTTTAGCTTGGGGTACGCCCGAGGAAATGCGGCCGGGAGTATTGCACGCCTGTGACGCTCTCGGAATGCCTGCTGGCGTATCGTTACGTACATCGGTGCATGCGTGTAGAATTCGCTGTCTTTCCTCTCTACTGTGAAGACTTTGCTGATGGCAGGTGCCGCACATGCATTCGCGAGGCACAAGTCTATCCTGCTCCCTCCTGTCGTATTCGGCGCCCAACATGTGCACGGTGGTTCTTCGCCTTGGCCTACCGCGTAAGCGGCTGCCGCATCTGCCCACCTTCCCGACCGGCACGCTGCAGCTAGAACTGAACTGGTCTCTGTTGTGCAGTTGTAGTCTCCTACTACCAGAGTCGGCACCTGTCCCAGACCTGCCGCTACGCCCAGCACCTCTGATACCAGCTGTTCCCTTTCCCTTTGCACCTGCACGCTATTTCCACTCTGCCCGTACAACGAGAATATGTGTAGTGCCGTTCTGCCGTCCCCCAGGGCTACGGCGACGTGCACAACGCGAGTCGATGCCACCACTCTCTTCTCAGACTCTTCTACCGCCGCTACCCGCTGTGCTGCGAGGTGCTGCCGGGTCATCACTGCCACTCCACCCGGTCTCCTTTGCCACCTCCCGTCTCTACCTTCCACCATCGTCACGTCGTCGCCCCAGTGTACGTTCCATCCGTACGCCGCGAGAAAAGAGCTCATATAGGCTTTTTCCACCTTTGTAACGCGGGTCTCTTGCAGAACTACTATATCTGCTTTGAGCAGGGCCACCACCAACAGTTTCTCCGTGTCCAAGGACGTCACGTTTATGGTGACGATAATCAGGTCGTCGTCCTGCGAGCGCGATGTTTCTTCTGCTTTCGCCTCGGCGACGCGACGCCCCTGGATGCGTGCTGGTGGGGCCGCGCTGACGGGTATCTTTACTGCCCTGCCGTCCGATTCGGACCGCCGGGCTCGTCCTTGCCCGATGAACAGGTCATTAAGCGGCAATGTGTTTTGCTCAGCCTGCTCTAGCTTCCGCAGGCTGGCGTGTGGGAGCTGAACGCTGTCGTAGTGCTGCGGGAGGTACGTGACTACGACGGTTCTTTCCGCTCCTTCCGTGGTCCACCGTTGGATGACACCGCGCCGTTCTGCGTTGATGACCCATATGCTGCACCGTAGCACTTCGGCCGCCGCACACAACGTCACCTCATCGCCATATGTGCCGTTGAGCCTCATCCTGGCTATGTATGGGGCTAGCTCCTCCCCGACCATCGCTTCCCAGTACCTGGCGGTATTTGTCTCGATGTTTGCCACCACCCTTTCCCTCAACGAACCGGCATCAATATTCCCGTAGCCTTCTGCGATTGCGGAGAACTGACAGTTTCCATCCCCTGGTACGTGTGTGATTCTCGCACACATGCTGCGCGCCGTCTGCTCCAACCACTCGTGGTTGCGAGGGTACTGTCCTCCACCGTCTTCTCTTCCTCCCCCAACCATGCGTTGTTGCTTGCTAGCGAAGTCTGTGGCCACAGCTGGTCTCCCGGAGGTGAGTCATACCCGCGGTTTCATGTAGTCGGTAATTTTCTTTCCTGCTGGCCTCTTTGCCTGGGAGAGTGGCTCCTGAGACTTCGATGTCGAGGTCGAGCGCGTAACCGCCCTCCTCCTTTTCCCTCCAACCGACGCAGCCGCTGCATGGGGAGGAGATGCTTCCCGCTTCTCTCTTTCCTCGGACCGCTTGTTCGACGCCTGGACCTGCTCCTGCAGACTCCCCAACAGGGTGGTGAGCTCCTCCACTTTTCTCGACAGTAGCTTGTTCTGCTCGACCACCTCTCGCGTCGCCCCTCGTTCTTCCTCTGCTGCCTTGGCTGCTCTCTCGAGCTTTGCATTGAGCCGCTGGTTCTCTCCCCGGAGTTGTTCCAGTTGATGTTCTACTTCCTCCCCTTCTTGCGGCTTCTTCTGCTTACCCCGCTTACCTTCTGCGTTCCCTTTTTTCCCCGAGGCAGCGGCTTGCGCGTACGTTTCACTTATCGGCGACGATGCGTCCTTTAGACCCTTGTCGCCCTTGGCGCCTTTCCCGTTCTGGACTCCAGCGGCTGCCGGCTGCTGTTCAATTGGAACGACTCCTGACGCGGCCTCCTTTTCACGCCCGGCGTTGCTCCATTCCTTCTCCGCCTGCTTCATTCCATAATGCTGGACGAACTCCTTCCAGGTGTACGACTCGTCCTCCCTGGCTGTTCCGCGCTCGCCAGGGTCTTTCCTTCTCTCCTGCGCGATGGCCTGTACCCAACGCTGGTCCGTCTCCGTTCTGTACCTTGTCGTGGATACGAGGATTCGGGCCTTTGCGCCTTCGACTCCAAACTCCCATGTAGGTGGGTCCTGACCCCTCACGACCGCAAGAATCCCCCCTCGCTTCGGTATGGCCCTGATGATCGTGGCGTCGGCCCACCCCGCGGTCCGCAGAAACAATTCTGCCTGTCCGGCCGTTGTCCCCCTGTCGAAGCCGGACACGTCATACAACCTACCCTGCTGTTTGGGGACCGCCGCCCCCGCTGCTTCCTTTCGGGCGCGGTCCTCGTCCTCTGTCTTTACCCGAAGCCCGAGACCTTTCTTGTTGACCGCAAGCCTGATCACGAGGCCCGGCCTGTCACGTGCGAATGCCTGCGCCTCTTCCAACTTCGTGCCGGTGGACAACCACACGACTGGCCCTTCGTCTCCTTTCGGGGCTGCAAAGACGCCGTTACGCCCGGAGGCCTTCGCGAGAGCTGCCGCCCCTTCTTCCGTCGTGCGCACAAGGGCACCGAAAAAACGCGTCGGGTCATCGAAGCGGCCCCGTGTCTCCACTCCGGTGATGGAGATGCTGCCAGCTCCCGTCTCCGCGGCATGCTTCCTGAGATATCCCCTCAGGTCTCTTGCAGCCTCCTCCCACTGCGCGTTGGTGGTCTGGCTTTTCGGAATTCGAACCGAGACCTTCCTCTCTTCGCAAACCGGCATCGGCACGGACCTTAAGACCCGCCTCTGCCGGACGTTTTCGTCGCCCAACTGAACGACCCAAGCCGCGACGGCCTCGATTTGTCGTCCTCTCGTGACGACCACGGTTGTTTCTTCCGCTGTCTTCCTGTCCAGGCCTGGGGCTGCTCCCAACACAACTATCGCGCGCGACCCCTTCTTCTTCTTCTTCCCTTCGCCAGCTATTGCGGCGATGGCCCGTCTGACGTCGGCTATCGCTACCCCTTCCTCTTCTCCCTCGATCAGCTCGTTGACGTCGAGGATCGGAGTCGACCAGTCTTCAGCCCGCAGTTTAGCTGGGGCTGTTTTCTTGTTGCCGCTAGCCGGCACCCATTGCCAGGGTGCCTCGGTGCTGGTCTGCGTCGGCCGTGTCTCATTTGACTGGACACGTTGCCCAGGACCACCGCTTGGAGGTGCAGACATGTATTTGATGATGATTTTGTGATCGGTTCAAACTTTTTCTCCCAGTCCCTGTGTGTGTGTGTGTGTGTGTGTGTGTGTGTGTGTGTGTGTGTGTGTGTGTGTGTGTGTGTGTGTGTGTGCACGTCGATTATCGGTCAGCACGCCAATCTTTTAGTGCCCTCCCACCCCCGCTCTTCTTTGTGAAGTCCCACGTAAAAAGAAATGGACCGCAGAAGAGTTCTTCTCTCAATAGCGTACTTGTATTGACGGGAACATTTCCGGAAGAACGGTCGCACATGAAAGGGAAAACGAAGCCAACGAACAAGCGCTAGCACAAAACCCAGGTTTACCCCGTACACCAGTGGCCGAGCTTGTGCATGTAAACTCGGTCAGCTGACCGAGCTTGCACTTTAAACCAGAAAAATACTCGGTCAGGCAAAAAAAACCTATGATTTTGAATTGGGGAGTTTTTATTGGGGGGGGGGGGGGGACTGGGCCCAGCAACCTCGGCCTGGGAGCTAAAGGGGCGACCCTCTCAGCCCGTTGGGTCTGGCTGACAACTTCGGCTCCTTTTGCAAATTTATTTGAAAAACTAGAACTGGTAGTGGAAACAAGAGTGAAAGAAGCGAAACAGCGAGTAGGAGTATGGAGTATGTATGCCTAGGACAGAGATCACGAACTTGAAAGGGCGAAACCCCCAAAAGAAACTTATCCGCCGCTGGTAGAAAAAGACCTGCCTAAAGTTATCAATCTTTTCCGGTGGGCTCAGCTAACTTTGCCGCCGTAGATTTCGAATGCGCGCAGCCGAGTCGCGGAGGTCAGTGGCCCCCGGCTGTTGTTGATCGTTACTCGATCCGGCCGCAGATTGTCGTCTAGACTGACACCAATTGCGCACTCAAAACCGTGGCGAAGACTCACGAAACTTAGACACCAGATTTCTCCCCCCTGTATGGCCAGCAGCGTTAGCTGGTGCTAAGAGCACGCTATCCAACAAGGTGATAGATGATCTGGTACTGGTAGTTACGTCGCGAGGCCATGCATGCGCAGGGCATCTGCTGGTAGCTCTACATCAGGGACCCATTATCGTAACCAGTCAAAACAAACTTGCATGCAACTCTAAAATTCGCTTGCTTGACAAAGAAAGCTCGGCTCCTCTTCAAAAGGCCCCTGACCGAGAATTTTTTCAGCCTCTTTTTTCGGATCTGCCAGCCTAGTTCAACACCGGCAGGCAGAACCGGCGCTCCGAAGCCACACTTCCGCATGAAGCACTGTGACAGGGCGCCCTGCGGTCTGAGACGGGTTGATGCACACCGTGAACAGAGCAGCGTGTGCAGCAGCCAGATTGAGTTTTCCATCACACCCAGTAATCAGTCACTGGAGGATCGTTTGCTATCCTGAAGCTCACAGGCCTGAAAGGATTTTGAAACTAAAAGAGATGTCGCTCACCGCATTTGGTTTTAGTGGTAGCACTGTGGTCGACACTGTGCTAACGTATGACACTACTGTGTGGGACACTGCTTGCTTCAGCAATCCATGCTTTCCCACGCGCAGCGTGGGGGAAAAAATTTTCTGGCCATATCAAAGATTTTTTAACCGGGGGTTTTCAGAATTTCGGGGATTAGAATAACCCCTGCCAAGCCGCCAAAAAAAATAAAAAAATGGACACCCCCCCTGGCAAGAACCCCAGGAACTCGGCAAGAACCAGGCAGAACTTGGTTCGGCTCTCACCTCAAAAAAACTT
This sequence comes from Diplonema papillatum, assembly GCA_030068145.1. Classification (NCBI taxonomy): domain Eukaryota; phylum Euglenozoa; class Diplonemea; order Diplonemida; family Diplonemidae; genus Diplonema; species Diplonema papillatum. The sequence continues at coordinate 20,366 of JAPJBO010000726.1, forward strand.
CTTATCCCAGCCCCGCCCACCGACCACATACCTGAACCTCACAAAACAAACAAAAGATCGAAAGACACCAATCTGTACGTCCCACGGGATCGTCGGAAACACAAAACCCGGGCATGCATACTAGTATACGATACAGGAACCGTTTCGACGATGGGCACCCGGGGACCTTAAACCCCCGGATCCCTAAAACGAGCTCTGACTCTAAAAAACACTGCTACGTGCCAAGCATTAAACGGGCTGGGGCGGCGTCAGTGCGCAAACGACACCCGAAAGGGCCTGGAAGCTGAAGAGGTTCCCCGCCTACCACCGGCGCAACGTGGACGTCGGGCGAGTGCCGAACTGGGCGCACCCGTTTCGGCACCCCCCCGGCGAGCTAGACCGCGTATAGCGTCCCTGCTGGTTCCGTTCGAGGGGTCCCCGCTGGTTCCGTCGAGGGCCGGCGGAGGCGCTAGTGCACAGCCTCGCGATTCGCGCGCTGTCACGGCGTCGACGACGTGACAAAGCGGAAGTGCCGCTGTGGCATCGAAGGGCTTCTACCTTGCGCAAACCCGTTACCCGTAACAGCCGCCGTAGTCCAGTACACTAACGTTAGAAAGCTGATAGGGCAGAAGCTCTTGCGGGCTTGCACTGCGTGCTATCACTCGATTGACCTGTCTCATCCACACCGCTGCTATTGCTAGCGTTGGACAATTGTATCCACCTCGACCCCGCGGTTTCAAGGCCACGCCGAACGACGGCGCGGCACGATGAACCAGAAGACAGCAAACAGTGCACCGAAATTCAGCAGATCCAACTCGGAACTCGGAATCTCCATAGGATTGCTGAGATGCGGTGTGTTTATAGGCAACAGCCCGACAATAACTAAGGTTGGTTCGGAGTGAACCCAGAAAATGCTGACGGCGTCGTCAGCCCGAAAGCGAGGAAGGGGATCCCACATCTCTGCCGTCTTGCTCCACAGCCCACGTCCAGTATGCTCTGCGGAGTTTATTTTACAGATTGCCACTGTCAGCGACAAGGCAGTGCATTCTAGCCGCAGCCAGCAGGGAGGACGCCCTGAGTCCTTTGGCGGCATTTTCGAGACGGACCACCTGTGCTCTGGTAGCACGGGTGGCCCTGGCTGTGACGAGCGATGAACAGCTACCTGACAAACCCGGCTCGCACCGCTGGCGACCTGTCTGCGGACACTCTGGTTCAGCGCTGTTGATGGTCCGCCTCATGTGTCCGTGGCTTAAAGGACCGAACCACGGTGACCAGTGCGGTGTTGAGCAAACATAACCACTCCAAGCACGTTGTTGCAATCACCTTTTCCTCGTAGTGTCGGTCGCGTGAGTCTCTGTGAAAGTATGCGTACGAGTGTGTGTACGTGGCAAAAGCAAAGGTAGCATGCACTGTCCAACGAACGGAGATCACCGCAAACTACCCAACCCTCCCCTGCTAAGTTTTCCAGGTTCCAAGCAACGGCCCCCTCCCCAGCAACAAACTAAGATTTCCCCCCCAGGTTGCGGCTGGTTGGTTGCCGTTCGTCTGCAAAAAAAGCAGCTGCCCGTGCTACTAAATGCCGTGCCGTATTTGCGGCTCGCGCATTCTCAAGCTCTCAATGCTCGTGCACATGGCTCTGCCCGACGGGTTGCCAAACAGCCACTTTTTTGCAAAATCCCAGCGGGTTATCGGGCCTGGTAGAAAACTTGGTCTGGTTGCCAAACCCCGTGTCCGAAAACGTTGTATCGAGGGCAAGCAGCGTGGCCACTGGTCCTTCCCCTTCTGTTCGATCACATTATGCCGTCGATATGCCGTCGAGGACAGCATCGAGCGCTTCTCTGCGCTCGTCGATTGAACCTAATAGACTGATTCACGGTATTTACCGTGATAGTTAAGCAAATAAAATAGCCGCAAGGCGTTGGCGGTGAGCAAGTCAGAATGAAACGCATGGTATGCACACGTGGCGCAAGCTCAACGCGATTCCTGTTCTTTAGGTAAAGCCTCCCGCGATAGCTAAATGGATAGCGTAGGTATGCTGGGTGTTGCTAGTATGCAACCCTTTGCGAAAAGATGACGCAGCGTAGCGCGGTCTCAGCTACTCAGGGGATTACCTTTTCGAACGCAAGTCGTGTTTCCGGCGCTTCCTCCGCTCGTCAGTCCCGGCCTTTGACTATGGTCCAACGTGGTATCCAGCGGCAGACAACGCGATTCCGTTTCCGGGGATAGTGGTGACGGAAGAGTCGCAGAAGAACAGAACGTTCCGTCCTACGCCAGAACTCCTTTTCGAAAGCCACAGCCGCGTCTCTTTCCGGCTCTGGCTGTCTGGCACCGTGTTTTGTGTGTTAAAACAACGCATTGTTATAACCAGGTTTCAGCAGTTGCGCACTGTGCAACTCACGTTCTCTCGGCTTGGAAGGATGTCGCGATTCAACCCAGCCCGAAACCGGTTTGTACACTGCACTATTACATTGCATTTCAGACCATGTGTTGAGTGGATCAAGGAATCGACGATTCTCGCTGCCGCATGCCATAGACTGCTCTTGTGGCGCAATTGTGATCAAACGTGCAACGAAGCCGCGCGGAAAGAGCGGCGGCACAAGTTGTGGGTCATTCCTATTGCCCTGTAAGGACCTGCCCTTCCTCGTCATACAGCGTCGGCTGAAAATAACAGGAAATTATACTTTGAGAACACAGCTGCAAAGACCACCCAGCAGACGAACTAGCAGGTACCAGCCATACCACATCCAAGGAAAGACACCAACCCGCCTTGACTGCCGACCGTAGACACAAAACAGGGTTCCTTAAAACTTCGACCGTACCGTGCTTTAAGCGTTTGCACTCATTCGATTCATCGTCTTCGCGCGGTCGCTTCGCGTCCCTCCTCGCCGGTGTGCATGCTTTGTAGTCCTAGCCTTTGCTACTTCTTCTTCCGAATAGAGTAAAACAAACATTCTAACTTAACCCTGGCCCGGGGATTAGCTTCTATATCCAGATTTGGACTGTCAGTCCAAATTTGGAATAGCCGGCGGGGAAAAAGAAGAAAATAAATGGCACTACACCATCACCGCCCTGGCCAATGTGCAATCCGAGGCACTCAGGGCCCAGCATTGCCGCGAAGAAGATACGTCGCGTCGCGCTTTGTTGAGCCCACTCCTGAGTGAGGACGCAAAAAGCCGTCAGCGGTCCAAATTTTAGAAAATGTTCCGGAGACCAAGCTAATACCCTGCTTAACCCTGGCGTGAAAATACTCGAGGGACTGCCTTGTGCTCATTTCGAAGGAGGCTAGAGGGGGAGAAAACAATACAACTACAAAGTGGGTCTTTTTTGTTGAACGCTCACGCCCGCCACTAAACCCAGATTTCCCTGTGTTTCGTGTGGGCTACAGCACATTTACCTCCTTTGGTCTATCGCAGCCTCCTCAAGCATTTCCTACAAAGCAGGTGCTTATACAAAAAAAAAAAAAGTAAAATAAACGGAACGAACCCACGCTCGTCTTTCTGAAAGAGAAACCTTCTTAAAACCATCCACAAATAACGCTAAAAATCTCAAGGGCCGCCCGACCCAATTAACTCAATTTGCGACTTCGGCTTCTGCTCAACGAGTGCAAGCATGCGTGCGTGCCATGTGGCTTTCTGCATGCTTGCGCCATGGAAGACGCGCACTTGCAATCCTTGCCGTCGCGGACGTACTCTCCTACCCCCGAAAGAAAAGACATGAACAAGACCGATCCCCCCTTTTCGCGGCAAAACTACGCATTTCTTCTACAGCAGCAGAACAGCTTCTGCACAAAAAGCACCAAAAAAAAGTAAAGCCTCTTGGCAAGAACCTGCTTAACCTTTTTTTCCTCTTCATTTGACTCCCAGCCACAACAGTCAACCGGAGGGTCTTAGATTCCGGTCCTTTAAACCTCAACAAAAAAGACTCTAGTCTAGAGTCTAGAAATTAGGAATATGAACTGATCTTCGAACCTTCATAGCAGACCAAACTAAAGCCCCTCTATCCAGCAGAAGACAACAATAATAATACCACAGAAACAGCGTCCGTGCAAAATATTGCCCATTTCGCCTGCTGCCACCTGGTGTACTAAAACCACCAGATCCTTTTAAAACTCGAAAACCGTCTAAAAAAAGAGTTCCGGAACCTCAAGCGAACCTTCCTCTTAAAACGTCCCGGAGCAAGAACAACAGCAGGAGACATCAGAAGTCCGGTTGCCCGATCTATCGACAAGGGAAACGGTCTCATCTCGCACAAGTGGCGGACACGTCTGGTGCCAGCACTCCGCGGCAGTTCCAGCACCACCACCAAGCGCGCGCTATACGCTGCTAAGAAGCCTAGTTAGATTTGGGGCATCCGTACCGCTGGTGTTCTGAGCTGCTGGCCTACTGACTACCATTCAAGGCCATGAGAAGTGGGGATGTCGCAAGACCCACGCACCCAAGACGCTCAAACTCTCAAAAGACAACTGGAGACTCGAAAAAGAAAGAGGCGGAATCATACGAGGAAAAAGAATAAACAGAAGAAGAAGAAGAAGGAAAAAGAAGAAAAAGAAAAAAAATAAATAACGCTAGCACTCGGGTAGGCTAGTCTGACACTAGTTGTCGTCGGGGAAAAAAGTAAAATATATACCGCTAGAAACAGTCTGAATAGGAACGAGAAAAAGGTGCGAAAAACGCACCATATAGAATCGTTGGAACCAATTCGTAGAACGGTATACTCCAGTAGTCTGGAACTTGCCGTCGTTGCAGTTTTGTCCTTTGGTAATGAACCGAGACCTCTCGTCTCACCTTTCAAATACGGCTGTGTCACGTTGCTCTTGCCAAACGCTAGCGTCCGGTATGTGCAGTGCGTGTCACGGCTGTTGCGTAAGTACCGCTTTCCCGGTACGGTCTGATCCAGGGGATTAGCTTCTACATCCACATTTGGACTGCCAGTCCAAATTTGGAAACGCCGGTCGGGCTGGGTGTGCGAAGGACCTGTTTTGTAACTTTACATTCCAACGCCGCCAACTTTCTTTTTTGTGTTAACAATGCATTGTTGGTACTAAAAATTAGTAGTTGGCAGCGTACTACATGAAACTTACCAAAGCAGGTGAGTTCCGCTCGTGCGCACAAACAAAGACATTTACAGCGTGGTATGCTGTTCCAGAAAAAAAAAAAAAAATGGCACTACACCATTACCCAGGCCCCCGGCAGAGGTGGCCAATTTGCAATCCGAGGCACTCAGGGGCCCAGCATTGTCGTGAAGATACGCCGCGTCGCTCTGTGTTGAGCCCATTCCTGAGTGCGGACGCAAAAAGCCGTCAGCGGTCCAAATTTGGAAATTGTGCCGGAGACCGAGCTAATGCCCTGGTGGATCTTGAATAGAAAAAATCAGTACGCCGGAAACCCAAACAGTTAGTCTGAACCCCCGTTTTCGGAAAAAAGAAGGCTGGTCGCCGCTCTCTTTTTTTTTAGTACTAACAATCTTGTGGGCTGCCCTTCAATGTATTGTGCAGGCTAAAAAGACGTAGGCAGCGTGTTTTGGTGGTTGGTCAGAATTCCTTACCTGAATACACACAGGGTAAATACAAGTGGGAAACCGATCAACCGGCACGCACAAACAAAACGAAGCGCCTGTCTTTTTTGTAGGAGCAGGCAGACGACCGACACGGCGCTCCCGGGTCCTTCTTTTGTTGTATAGGCACCTGCTTTGTAGGAAATGCTTGAGGAAACTGCCAGTTGTGAAAGATCAAAGGAGGTGAATGTGCTGTAGCCCAGACGAAACACAGGGTAAATCTGGGTTTAGTGGCGGGCGTAAGCGTTCAACAAAAAACGAGGGAGTGGGCCTTGCAGAACGAGGGGGATGAATGCTGCGGGCACCAAGATGCCTCAGCACCTTCGACATTTTGCGACGCCCGCACTGCCTCGGAGTTTGCGTGCACCGCGTGTTCGTTGTGTCCTCCAAACAACACCAATCGAAATTCAAGACAATACCGTTCCCAAACAACACCAATCGAAATTCAAGACAATACCGTTCATGACGCGCCGTATGTACGTACACCAACCGGTTCATTCCTATCCCTTGGAACGTCACCGACTTGCCCGCCGCTGTTGAACACAGTGCGCCACGGTCTCAGGCCCACCGATACGCTACGGATCTGAAGACCCTACCCCCACAAGGGAGCAGCTGCCGTCTTCCCATCGTTGGATAAGTAAAGCGACAGCAAGAGCAGTGGTATTTCATTGTTGCGGCCTCCCACCTATTCTACACCTTCTCGCGCCACTGCACAAAGTCTCGAACTCAACGGGGTCTTCTTTCCCTGCTGACAGTTTCAAGTCCGTTCCCTTGACTGCTGTTTCGCCAGATAGTAGGTAGGGACAGACCTATCCCTGGAGCGTGGATGGAATTGCCTGGAGCTGCATTTAATGGTGTATCACAGTCTATCGCAAGGAGATACCGGCCTAGTACGTACATGCGTGGCACTCGACCCATTGCCTGCGTCGAATCGGTGTTGCCTGTTGAATCCGTCGTCATAACATCACCTGAGGGTATCTCATTCTAACTCGGAGAACGATGGCAACCAAACAGAAAAGGTCAACGTCTGGAACCATGTCTCCTTTTCTGATCAACATTTTGCCCCAAACGGCGCAGCGGGCCGGCCATTGCCGGACCCAAATTGCTCCACCTCACACGTGAAGCGCGCATTTCAAAGAAAGCAGGATGAAATGCCTCTTTACCCATCAGCTCTCGGAGGAACGAAACGAAGCAGCGTGCGGGGGGCTGGGCGAGTCTCGTAGACCCGCCAACCGGAAACCCGATTCCGACCAAGTACCCACATCACACTTTTGTGGTTTTCTGTGTCAGGGTAGTATGCCCCAATGAAGACACGTCCATATAATATTATTCTACCACCATCGGTGCAACAATCATCTTTGGCAGGGCCACGGCTCGCTCCGCGCCCACGGCGCAACGACTTGCGCCCGCCGTAGTAGTACGGGATAGTAGTGGGCGACCGGATACTCCTCGGAGAGATGGTCCCTGCACTCTAACTCGTCTCTCTCTCTCTCTTATTCTTTGCTGTATAAGCACCTGCTTTGTAGGAAACGCTTGAGAAACTGCCAGTTGCGATAGATCAAAGGTAAATGTGCTGTAGCCCACACGAAACACAGGTAAATCTGGGTTTAGTGGCGGGCGTATGCGTTCAACAAAAAAGACCTACTTTGTAGTTGTATTGTTGTCTCCCCCTCTAGCCTCCTTCGAAATGAGCACAAGGCAGTCCCTCGAGTATTTTTGTTGACATCCATTGTTGGTACTCCCAATTGGTAGTTGACGTACTGCATGAAACTTACCGTGCGTACAAGCAACTTTATATCGTGCAATCTTTTTGGCACTCTGAGGCAGGTCGCTCACGACTTTCGAAACGATCTCTCTGTTGCCTCCCTTGGAGGCCAGTAATAGGATACCAGAGAGTGTATTCCTGTTGCAAACGAACGGTACCTCGATGCAGTTCCGGTGCAGAACCGGTAACATAATATTATCGAGTTTCCGGTTCGACTCCTCACAAGGGGTTTCCAGCTGTCGTCGGTGTCGCGGCGGAAATATTTGCTGACTAACGTTGCTTCGGCAGTTTCTGGTGCCGCCAACAGAGAAGAAACGTCCGATTGGGCCGGGCGTACGTGTCCGGTTGGTCAGAAAAGGGTGACCCCTCCCCCCAAGGTTTCATATACCCTGCCTGCGGAGTCTTACTCTCCCTGCGACCCTTTTCCCTTTCCCCTATTTTATTTTGCACTTTCTTCGACGAAAACTTGATGCTAGCATCAAACATGCATGAGAGGCAGTGTTCTGCCTAAACATTAAACTAAAGTTTAAGTTTTTTAAAGAAGAAAAAAGGAGGACTAGTCCCTCAAGGTTTCATACCCTATCTGCGGAGTCTTACACTCCCTGCGACCCCTTTTTCCCTCTTCTATTACACTTTCTTCGAAGAAGACTTCATGCTAGCATCAAACATGCATGGGAGGCAGTGTCCTGCCTATACATTAAACTAAGATTCCCCCGTCGCCGGCTTTTCTTAACCCAAGAAAAGAGTCTGAAACACAATCGAAACCGTGGCCATCGCTGCCGCTCGGTGCAGTTGCGACAGTGGGTGCAAAGCCAAACCAATGCTCCTTTCGAGTCTCTTTCACCTGTACCTTCCTGAAACGCGTACTTGTCAACGAGCCTCGACGGGTCATGTAGGTTAACTCTAGCACGAGTCGCTCAGTTTGCGAACGCTGAGCTAATCGGCAGGGATCCCTCTGCTAAGGCTAAATATCTCCCGGAGGCCGATAGCGAACAAGTACAGTGATGGTTTGTTTTGCTCCACATTGCCATCGTGGCCCCTCACGACAGTAAGTAAGCGGGCTGAGGAGGGTGGCGAAGTGAGAGCAAAGACAAGGGGGTGTATTGAGCTCCGTACACGGCGAACTCCAGCAACTTTTGCTCGAGTGAAACCAGACGCTCCAAAAGCGGGTCAAATAGGGCGTGCCACACCCGGAAATAGGGTGTGAGATAGGGTGTGAGATAGGGTGTGAGATAGGGTGTGGAATAGGGTGTGAGATAGGGTGCGAGATATGTGAGATACCCTATTTCACACCCTATTTCACACCCTATTTCACGCCCTATTTCACACCCTATTTCACACCCTATTTCACACCCTATTTCACACCCTATATCCGGGTGTGCACACCCTATTTCACACCCTATATTTCCGGGTGTGGCCACACTCGGTGCCGGACTTAAGCTCGAGCAAAAGTTGCTGGAGTTCACCGTGTAGTCGGAAAGTGCTATCAAATGGAAGTCCGCAACCACAACCACGTGGTCCATGCTTTTTGTCACCCGTTCGAGAAGCTTTTCTTGCTTCTCGAAGCCTCTTGTGATACCAGTGAGCCATCGACGCGGTCAAGGCGACCCTCCGCGCGCAGCAGCTGCCGCAGCAGCAGGGGGAAGACGCCGCCGCCGAATAACTGAAGCGTTGAAACCTGGCTACGTCGACATTCCCGTATCGACCCGTCGATATTCACTGCAAACTCGAAAGAGAACGCTGACAAAAGCGTGTTTGGGAGGAGATTAGCCTGCCTGGTAGACGAAGGGAAGTTACCGGGACCGTGCCTACGAATGCCGAAAACCTTTGCACCCACCCGAGCGACGCATGTGGACAGCACGATACTCCATGGACCGACCGAACCTGACAAGAAGAATTGTGCCAAAAAGCTTTAAGCAAGCAGTACACGGTGCACTAGTCATTGTGAAAACAGTGTTCTTACACAGTAATATTTCTCGTGATTTGTCATGAGTTCTTACGATTCAACACTAGCCATCGCAACCCGGAAATGTCTACACACACAGAAAATGAGAGCGCGCACTACAGTAAGTCGAATCGTCGGCAATAGGCAACAAAGACACGCACACGCACACGTACTGCCACTACCGCAGATACGATGCGCACATTAGTATACGATACCTTAAAGAAACCTTTTTCGACAATGGTCACCCGGAGACTATACAACCCCGGATCTAAGTGAACTTGCACTCTAAAATGACGAGCACATGACTAGCGACTAGTGCAACTTTGCAGATCCCTTTATCATACTTGTACCCCGCCTTAAAAAAAAAGCGGGGGAAGCGGGGGAAAAAGCGGGGGAAAAAGCGGGGGAAAAGCGGGGATTTCCCCCGATTCCCCCCCGCTTTTCTAAAAAGCGGGGGGAAAGCGGGGAGAAGAAAGCGGGGGTCAGACAACACAATTCTGGACGAATATGGGCGAACAGGTCGTCCACACCTGTCGGGGCATGTCGTCGACGAGGCTCGGAGGTCCTCGGGTCGTAGATCAGGCACGCTTCCGAAAAAGAGATGCCTGCACAGACCAAGCGCATTGCCGGGAACATTGGTTCGGACGGGCCCGGACCCCCTTTCCTATATTGGGCATGTCCCCTTTTCCCGAACTGGGGGGGTCGGCGACGCGCACACTCCTTTCCCCCTTCCCCCCCGCTTTTTCCCCGCTTTTGCCAAATTTAGGAAACAGAAAAAAAAAAAAAGGACCGGTTAGGACGCTAAGAGTGAGGGACCGGTGTGAAAACAAAGGAGCAGGCGATGCGGGACAAAGAACGATACTGGGAAACGGTGAGGGAGGGTTTCGGAGTGACTGGGCTCGATCGGATGCTGGGGGAGTACGAAATGGGGATGATCCTAAAGCAGGTAGGAATCGAGAGAGACTATGTGTTGAGGCCAGTGTACGGGCTGGGGAAGGGGGTGACGGCGCATAGTCTGGAGGGGCTAGACGAGGATGAGCAGGCCGACCTGCAGCGCTACGAGTGCAAACTGCTGAATCGTAGGATCCGCTTTGGGAAGCTGAAGGACATAGTCGGAGACAGGGACGCGACCAGACCCACGTACGCGAGCGTGGCGACTATGAAGGACGAGGGTACAGCGACGAGCGAGACGGGGTTTTCGAGAGCCGTTGAGCAGGAGACGGAGGAAGAGGGGGAGGCGAAAGTGATGAAACAGGAGGAGGGGGTGCTGGAAAGAGTAGCGCCCGCCGGGGTGGAAGAGCGAAAAGCGGGGTCTGGGAGGGGAAAGGGGCACGGAGGGAAGGGAAAAGGCGCGAGGGAAGGGAGAGGGAGCGCAGGAGCAAACCCGCTGATGTCTGACGTGGAGATGCGAACCGAGTCAACCCCGATAAAGAGGCCGCGCGAACAGGCGTCGGGTGCCACGCCGCCTCCGAAGTCGCAGGCAGGGGAAGGCAGCTTTTAGTGAGCGCCTTAGACCCGCCTCGACCGATAGCAAGCAACAGCTCTACCAATCATGCACCAATCAACTCGAGCCGCGAATTTCTCCTACCTTTCCTCCCACAACCAAGCGTCATGATCCCCACCTCGCCTGAGAGGCGTCTTACCCTGGTGTCCTGCAATGCCTCCTCCAAGATGTGCCTGGAGCGGTTTTTCCGTCTCCTCCCCTCCGCTGATGTTCTGACGGTGAATGAGATTGGCCGTGAACCCACAATCTTCAGAGAGTATGCCTCGCGTGCCGGATGGCGCACGGTTGTCATTGGAACCTGTCCGTATGCACATGAAAAGCCCATTGCCAGAACCGCAATCCTCATACCCAACCAAACGCCGCTGACGGCCGACTGGTGCGTGTCCGGATTTGGCGCTTGCAGTGCTGACCTACACTTGGCAGACGCGACGCTAAGGGTGGTCAGCGTATACGTCCCGTGCAACAAGCGTGATCGTATGACCTTCCGTCTCGGCGAGTGGGTAGCCGGCCGCGCAAGGCAGTGTGCTTCTGAGTACGTTGTTGTCGGGGACTTCAATCCCAGAACGACCCCGATGGTCGAGGCGAGGATGCGTACAGAGCCTGCCCGAGAACTAGTGCGGATGAGAACTACCTTTTCAAGATCTAATGCAACCTCGTCGCTGGACCGGGCTTTCGTACCTCTGAACTCTCGCTGGAGCCTATCGGCAGTCAAGTTTACTGGAAGCAGCGATCACGTCACCATAGTTTTGGTACACGACAGAACCCTCAATGGGGCCCCCAGGATGGTATACCCGTGCAGGGGACAACAGCTTCGCCAGACGACCTTCGCTCAACTGATGGAGGACATTAATCGTGCGAGTGATCAAGCGCCTTCGCGACCGAAGAACACCAAGGTTGCGCGCCTCCAGACCGCCCTCCACGAACGACTCATCCGACGACACTTGGCAAGGCCCGACCAACGAGCACCCGTGAATGCCGAAATCCGGTCGATCCGTCGCAAACTTGACTTGCTGACCGCGACTAGGGGGTCCGCGCACCTCGCGCGGCATCGGGCGCCCTACCAGCCCCCCGTAATCGATCATCCGGACACTTTCACCCAGTACTTGCAAGCGAAGTACCAATCGGAGCCCACCGTTGTGCAAATAACACGCCCGCTATATCCGTATCGTGGTGTGACACTCCGACCCGAAGAAGTAAAAGCTGCGACCAGCTGCATGCGACCAACAGCAAGAACGGCCGACTACTAGCCTAAATTTCTGAAAGCAATGGAAAAAGAAGCAATGGAAGCGACGACGGCCGAATTGAACCTGTGGTTGCAGGAGGGCCTTCCTCTACTGCAGCGCGTTTCGTGGATTTTCCTCTTTTGGAAAGGCAAGCCACTCCAACGGTCCAACCCCCGGCGGTATAGACCGATAGCTATAATGCCGTTGTTTTCGAAGCTGCTCCACACCGCTTTATACCTGAAGCTGAAGCCCCTCGTTCGAGGACACATCCTCAGATGCAACTTTCAGTACGGATGCGGCCGGCGAGCGGGGCGGCCCAGGTGATCCTCTTCGCGAAGGAATGGCTGGAAAGCGACCCGTCAGACGATGACGACGAGAACGTGCTCCTGCTGGTGGATGTGTTGTCAGCGTATGACTCCGTACCGCATGAGAAGCTGGTGAAATGCGTGGAACGGCTGCTAGGACGGCAGTGGGCGGAGACGATTGCACGCGTGATAGAGGGCCAACTTGTAACAATAGCGCACTACGAGGGGTTCACGACCCCGGTCCGACTAGAGAGGGGCCTACTCCAGGGATCCTCTCTGAGCGTGTTACTTTTCCTGCTGTACACGTGCGAACCGCCTGCTGGTGAAGCCGTTCGGGCGTATGTGGACGATGTGGTGGCAAGGACAACTAGGTCGAGACTAAGCCAGACCTTCGGAGCCCTGCAGAGTTGGGCACGAGCCCGGGAATTGGACCTGGCGGACGAGAAGGTGGTGGTTGTGGCGAAGTCAAAGTTCGAGTGGGGCGAGAACCCGTCGAGGGGGACGACCGAGGCGGCTGTGGTGCTTGGCGCCTGTGTGCATGCGAAAAGGGTGGAGGGACACTGCGCCAACGACACGGAGAAAGGAGAGCGTTTCGCTAGGCTCATCGACTTTGTCAATTCCCACCACTTCCGGTCGACACGCCGGAAGTGCGCCCTGGTAAGAAGCCATGTGCTGCCCACCCTTGCTGTCCATTGTCACTCTTCGTGCTTCGACGCAAAGTCGCCTAAACTGGTTGCGAATATGCAGAAGCTCATCCCGAAGCACCGACACAGCAAAGGGCTGAGCGGATTTGCTACTTGTAGAGAGGGCTTTGGGTCCATGACCGTCGAGAGTTTGATGCATCTACAGCGAACGCGGGCCCACCTTGCATACTATTGTGACGTGTTGCATGATCGACTCCCGATGCAGGGCTTTCTGCGCCGGCCACCGAGGAGGGGCACGCCGGGGGAGGATGTGATACGCCTTGTGGAAATGGCCGTGCGGAAAGAGTGGGACGGAACAGCGACCCTCGTGGTGGCCTCTGATGGCGGCTTTTTGGAGGAGGAGGCGCGCGGGTCCGCAGGTGTCTCGGTCGGGCAGACCGTGGTAGGGTGTGCGGTGGTTGGGACCGTCACATCCAGCACGGAAGCCGAGCTCTGCGCGGTGTTGGTGCTCGCGACGGCGCTGCGCAGGTGTGGCGTCCCCCCAAGTGCTGTAGAATGGCGGTGTGACAGCCAGGCGGCCATCAAGCGAGCCCAGCGGAGCGTAGAGGACGACCCGGTGGCCAGGATTGTGAGCCCTTATGGACAGTGCATGCAGTGGCACCGGGGACATGCGGGAGACCAGTACGTCGATCGGGCAGACGGGGCGGCATCGGAGGCCCTGCTGACCGGGGGCCCTCTCTTAGACGTGGAACGCATCTACGTGGAGGGCGGGATACCGACGGTCTGCGTGCACGAGAGGGAGGCTTTCCTGCAGCTTGACGCTCCGACCCGGTTCGTAAAAAGGGCCGTACAGCACATGGAGTCGAGAGGAGTGCTGAGGAAGATCCGGGAGATAGCATCCCACACCGCGACCAAAGGGTCGACTCTCCAGGCGTTAGAGCGAGTACCTGGGGCGGTGGATCTATTCCAGGCAATCGTACACCGTGCGGTCATGCCGAACAGGACTCGAGTACAATGCAGGCTGTGCCAGCGCGCGGCGACCGCCCAACACGTCCTGATGGAAAACGACACAATCCACAACGCAGCTTCTAGTGTTCTGGAGGCCTACCCGCAAGGACTGCCCAGCTTCAAAGGTTTGATGGAGGATTTCGCTCTACGAAGGCCGCCGGCGTTGAAGTTCGTTGCTGAGCGTGTTAAATCGACTTATGACGATCCGCTTACCAACCGCTGGACCGCTGCCATCATGAATTACCTGCGTTGAGAGGGAGGGACAGGCGGAGGGAGGGATTTTTCTTTTCATTTCGTTTTCAGTTGGTTTCGGCATATAAAAAAAGGACCGGTTAGGACGCTAAGAGTGAGGGAGGACGCATATCAATAAAATGAAAATGACAAAGAGAGCGAAATAGGAAATAAAGAGCCGAAGGGCGATCATCACCTTGGACCAAGCAAACTCTGGACGGGGGAGACCCTGCCTGAAGGAATCAACCACCCCCGGGTGGGCTAGTCTGACACAAGTTGTCAACAGAAAAAAAAAAAAAAAAAAAGTTGTCAACGGGGGAAAAAAAAAAAGCGGGGATCCCGGCGATCATCCCGCTTTTTTTAAAAGGCGGGGTACAAGTATGCTTTATAGGGGCTTTTTCATGTTCCCGGAAAGTGGACCCATTCACTAGTAACAATGACTAGTGGCGCTAGTCATATTGCCGGTAAGATTTCTTACTGACTACTGACTTACTAGTGCACCGTGTACACGAACTAGACCCCTCCCTTCCTCGTTTTTTTTTTTTTTAAACTGATAACTCAGACACGGTTGCAGGGGCTGACGGATTTGCCTGTGCTCTAGTAGCACGGGTGGTCCTTGCCGTGACGAGCTACAAAAAGCCGCTTGATAACCAAACTCACACCGCTCTGCAGACACTCAGGTTCCGCGCTGATGATGGTCCGCCTTACGTCTCCGTGGCTTAAACGGACCGAAACACGGCGCAGACGGGACCAGTGCGGCGTTGGGCGCATATCCATTCCAAGCACGTTCTTGCAATCTCCCCTACTCCCCTGTCCGTTTGGGCAGGATTCTGCCCACGCGCTGACTACGATTCTTCCCCCATCCAACGTCATGCAAAAGGCAGGCACCTTTGCTTCGCGATGCGCAGAAACACGTGCGTGCGCAGATCGGACTGCTTTGCGATTTGCTTGCTGATTACCGCGTGCAAATCCTGCAGGGAATAGTTGACCTCAGACCTCATGAGTTTGTGCTGCTCATGACTTGCCGGACTCGAGACATCATCCGCCCTGAAACTGAACCGCCTCTTTTCGTTGACCGCACCAGGGCTTACGCTCCACGTGTGGAACGTGTGGGTGTCCACACGTGATTTTTTGGGTTTTTTCCCCCCACGTGTGCTTCCACGTGTGGATCCACAGGTACCACGTGTGCATTTTGATATATTTTTTTTAACCCATTTTGTAAATATGATGAGATGCCACACCCCCCGCCTTATGTGTCCGTGGCTTAAAGGACCGAAACACGGCGCAGACGGGACCAGTGCGGTGTTGAGCACATATACATTTCAAGCACGTTCTTGCAACCCCCCCCCCCTCCCCTTCGCATGCTCCCGTGCACTAATCAAGCATTTTTTGACGTCATCCTATACTGTATGCCGGCCCCGAAACACTGTCTGTGCGGCCCAAAACGGGCCCTAAACGGGTTTTGGCGGGTTAAGTGAAGGTATAGAGGCCTCAGAAGGCCCACAAGCGGGCCCAGATGGGGTTTCGGGGCCAGTAAGGGGTGACGTCGAAAAGTATTTTACTAGTGCAAAGGGGAGGGGGGGTTTTTTGGCATCGTCTCATATATTTTCCCCCCACATGTGCACGCCACAGGTTGGTCCGCATGCAGGGGTGTCTAGGCCCACAGGTCGCCAAGGCCGCACAGCCAAGTGTCGCCAAGTCCAGTAGTGACACTATTTTTTTTCCAGCCGCACATAGGGGGAAATCTTTTTTTTCCCCTCGAACCTTGAGCGTCCGCATCATGACCACACGTAATTTTTCTGACCGAAAACGGAGCGTAACCCCTGGACCGCACTACCAAATCCTGGACGTGGTTTCAGGTGGCAAATTTGCAAATGATCATGAACAGAAGGTCCTACTTGGGCGGTTCAGTTTCCTCACACATTCCATGTGGCTAAAAAACAAAACCTACTGGTCCTCACACAGTAACGTTGTAAAAAACACCCTTCTTCCGAGAGCGACTCAACTATTCTCGAGGATCAAAGCGTGACAAAGCAGGAAATAGCAGCTTCTGATATTTTGCCAACCCTACTCTTTCCACAGTAGTTAGATAAGAAATGTCCCAACTGCTTGCAAAAAGCGAACTTTAACTCTAAAAAGGTGTCACGGGATAAGCCGGCAGCCGCTGCTCGACGGCAGTGCATGCTCATCCGTGTGGTCCGTGTACTTAAAAGTTCCCAGTGCTCGACGGCCTTATCACGCGGGCGTCCTGAGATTGCTAGCTGTACCAAGTATGCACTCGAGGGAAGCAGTTCCTGGTTATCGAAAAAAGGCGCGCCTCGTCCCGAAGGATCCCGCCCTCACAGGACCCAATAGCAGCACGTCGGAAACTCAAAACAAGTAGGGTATTCCCGCTTCAGCCGTCGTTACTCAATTAAGCCATGAACTTAAGCACACTCACACCCATGAGCTATATTCCGTGCACCGACACACGCATAGGAGCAGCAGTCAGCATTGCACTTGGCTGGACCCATGCGAGCGAGTCTCGGAACAGGACTTAAAACTGTGACCCAGCTGGCGACTGCCGACCATGATGAGTGCTTGCACCAGGAGTCGGGAACAGCTTTCAGAGAGGAGTACACACTCACACACCCACACACATTCTCTCTCTCTCTCTCACACACACACACACATCAGTGCGAATGAAGCATCGCGAATCAAGAAAAGTTCTTTGGTTCTCTCCCGTTTCGTTTGCGCACCTCACAATCTCACTCTTGCGGACGTTCACCGCAAGAACACAAAATACCGCCAACCTCAGATTCTTCTTGAAATGGGGGTCATGTACCAGCGCACTTTGCCAAACACACCGGTAGCGTTGCAGGTGAGGTTATTAACGGCTTTCCACGTCCGTATCCCGAACCCTCACTTACTCAATGGAACAGGAGACGCTCCGAGCCCGCTTTTTGTATAAGCACCTGCTTTGTAGGAAATGCATGAGGAGGCTGCCAGCTGCAAAAGATCAAAGGAGGTAAATATGCTGTAGCCCGCACGAAACACACGGGTCACTACCCCCCCTTTCTCTTGTAGACAACCTTCTAACAAAAAACCTCAAAATACTAGTGGGGTACCGAGGGTTGGTAGTATTATTGGTGGCCATAGTCTAAAGAATAGACGGTGAACATGGGGGTAGCTTTTATTTTCTAACCTCTCCTCTCTTCGCGATCTTTGCATATCACAGGTGAAATCGCGCGTCGGGGTTCACATGGCGGCAGCAAGAACACACCTCGCGTCAGTTCTCTTCTCCTCTTCGTCCCCACTCTCCGCAACTGCAAGCCCCTCATCCTCGTCTTCGCTACCATTGACCTCGTCATTGGTAACCAACATCAATGATGTCTTTCTCCGACGGTCCTTGCGTCTCCGTGGTTGGTGCCAACCACGCGACTGGGTGGGGACCTTGCTCAAGCGCTCAGAGCAAGGTTGGCCCGAGCGGCCTTTGTGAGCCCTCACACTGAGCTCCGCTCCATGGAGTGTAGCATGCAGGGTCAAAACCTTGTGTCTTTTTGGTAAGAGGGATTTAGAGCCATAAAAAAAAATGGCCACCCATTTCTTTCTGGAAAAAAATTGGCTTTTTGAAAAAAATATATTTGGAACCAAAACTGCGGGGATTTTTGATGAAGTTGAGCAATTTCTTTTTTCTCCAAATTTTTTTCTTGGTGGCCATCGGCCCCGCGGCAGCGTTTATCAAAAAAAGACACAATGCATTTTTTTCCTGGCTGTGACGAGCTACGAACAGCCGCCTGGCAAACCAGACTCACACCGCTGTCCTGTCTGCAGACACGCAGGTTTCGTGCTGATGATGTCCGCCTTCTGTGTCCGTGGCTTAAAGGCCAGTGCGGTGTTGAGCACATATCCATTCCAAGCACGTTCTTGCAATCCCCCCCCCTCTTCAAACCCAAGAAACATTTCCCCCCCCCCTCTTCAAACCCAAGAAACATTTTCCCCCCCTTATATTTTGGTGCATGGCAGCTTTTCTGGAGTCTGCCTTCACCGGGTCTTCACTGGGTAAGTGAACACGTAGCTCCCTTCTAAGAGAGCAAACAAGTTGCTCTCACAGCGACTTTGGGGGGCGGTTAGGCAGAAGAATTCCGGCAAAGTATGATGCTGAGGCCGAAGTGGGACTCCAATCCACCTTGCAAGCCTTCTTCTGAGCATATGATCCCGCTTCTCTGGGGTTTGAGGTTACTGTCGCATACTCTACATGCAGAGCATCGTCACGTTCCTGGACCAGGAGCGGCCTTTTTTTTTTCTTCTCTTCTTTCTACACACGCGCCAGCTTGGAAGGAAATGCTCGACAAAGCTGCCGGACAAAGAACCGAAGGAACCCCAAGTGCTGTAACTACCGAACCACGTGTCGAACGGACGTGAGGTCTTGCGGGTCTACCAGCACACAAACGCAACAGGTCAAAGTCCTGAGTGAGAAAAAGCGTGTAAGCGAAGAACAAATCAGATTGTGTTTGTGTTGTATTTGCCCCTCTCCGGTCCAGGCTCTATATTTCCTCCCTTCCATTCGGAGTCAAAGCAGCTACGTCGAGTGTTTCTGGTGCCAACATTGCTGTATTCGCCTGTTAGGAACTGCGCGCGGCGACAGCTTTTCTCCCGCGTTGAGCAGTTTTCCGAGGACGTTTTTTGCCCCCAAAAATGGCCTTCTCAGGAGCAAGCCCCCTTTCCCCCCTTGTGAGATCTATTTCACAGGGGGCAATTCGCAGCTTCGCTAAAGTGTTGGGTGCGGCCCTGCAGTACCGCCAAACATGTGAAAACCTTGCGCCCCTGCTGCACAGGCTTTTCTCCGGGGGGCATATCTTGCGCTCAAACCAGCGAGCCTCCCTGTGAGACCGCTTTCGCAGCGAACCTTCGCGGCTTCGCCACACGGTCGAATGCCCGCAGCGCCGCCGAGCACGCGAAAGCTTTGCTCTCGTGTTGCAAGCGTTTCCCCGGGACTTTTCTTGCGCGCTCCTGTGAGTTCGCTTTCACAGGGGGTATTCGCGGCTTCGCTGCAGTGTTGGATGCGACTCTGCAGTAACGCCGAGCATGTGAAAACCGTGCACCCCTGTTGCACAGGCTTTCTCCTGGGGACATTTCTTCGCTCAAACCAGTAAGCGTCCCTTTGAGACTGCATTTCTTTTCTTTCGCATGGAACCTTCGCGGCTTCGCCACAGGGTTTAGTGCACGCACGACATTAAAATTCACAGAGGCGTTGCGGCCTCACAGACGCTGGCTTCGCCACCGTGTCGTATGCGGCCCTGCAGTACCGCCAAACATGTGAAAACCTTGCGCCCCTGTTGCACAGGGTTTTCTCCGGGGGGCATTTCTTGCGCTCAAACCAGCGAGCCTCCCTGTGAGACCGCTTTCGTAGTGAACCTTCGCGGCTTCGCCACACGGTCGAATGCCCGCAGCGCCGCCGAGCACGCGAAAGCTTTGCTCTCGTGTTGCAAGCGTTTCCCCGGGACTTTTCTTGCGCGCTCCTGTGAGTTCGCTTTCACAGGGGGTATTCGCGGCTTCGCTGCAGTGTTGGATGCGACTCTGCAGTAACGCCGAGCATGTGAAAACCGTGCACCCCTGTTGCACAGGCTTTCTCCTGGGGACATTTCTTCGCTCAAACCAGTAAGCGTCCCTTTGAGACTGCATTTCTTTTCTTTCGCATGGAACCTTCGCGGCTTCGCCACAGGGTTTAGTGCACGCACGACATTAAAATTCACAGAGGCGTTGCGGCCTCACAGACGCTGGCTTCGCCACCGTGTCGTATGCGGCCCTGCAGTACCGCCAAACATGTGAAAACCTTGCGCCCCTGTTGCACAGGGTTTTCTCCGGGGGGCATTTCTTGCGCTCAAACCAGCGAGCCTCCCTGTGAGACCGCTTTCGTAGTGAACCTTCGCGGCTTCGCCACACGGTCGAATGCCCGCAGCGCCGCCGAGCACGCGAATGCTTTGCTCTCGCGTTTCCCCGGGACTTTTCTTGCGCGCTCCTGTGAGATCGCTTTCAC
Organism: Diplonema papillatum; assembly: GCA_030068145.1. Lineage (NCBI taxonomy): Eukaryota > Euglenozoa > Diplonemea > Diplonemida > Diplonemidae > Diplonema > Diplonema papillatum. The sequence goes on from JAPJBO010000726.1 coordinate 40,542, forward strand.
AGGGGGTATTCGCAGCTTCGCTGCAGTGTTGGATGCGACTCTGCAGTAACGCCGAGCATGTGAAAACCGTGCACCAGGCTTTCTCCTGGGGACATTTCTTCGCTCAAACCAGTAAGCGTCGCGGCTTCGCCACAGGGTTTAGTGCACGCACGACACCTAAAATTCACAGAGGCGTTGCGGCCTCACAGACGCTGGCTTCGCCACCGTGTCGTATGCGGCCCTGCAGTACCGCCGAATACGTAAAACCTGTGCTGCCCGCGTCGAGCAGGCTTTTCAGGCGACGTTTCTTGCGCTCAAATCAGCACCCCCTCTCTGTGAGACCGCTTCACACAGAGCTTTCCGACCCGCTTCACTGCAGTGTTGTATGCCCTGCAGTGCCGCCGCAACAGTACAAAACTCGCGTGTTTGAGTAGGCTTCCCGGGGGCGTTTCTGCGCTCAAATCGCAGAGGGCCGAAACACGGCGCAGATAGGACGCGGTTGAGCGCGTACCACACGTACCACACGTACCACGCGTACGACTCCAAGCACGTTTTTTTGCTCCCACCTGTGAGATCGCTTTCACAGGGGCTTTCCGCCCTCCTAGGGCCCGGCTTCGTTGCAGTGTTGAATGTGGCCTTGCAGCACCGCCGAGCACGTGCACGCATTGCTCCTGCGTCGAGCAGCCTCTTGCTCAAGTACGCCCCCTCACAACCTTTGTCAACCTACGATTGTCGTAGTTAACGTTCACAGATATTTCCTGGTACCTTTTTTTTCTGTCGGGGCGCCAAGGCAGGGCTTATGCTCCACGTGTGGAACGTGTGGATTTTGGTGTATTTTTTCCTCCGCATGTGCTTGCCGCAGGTTGGTCCACATGCAGGGAGTCTAGGCCCATAAGTCGCCAAGGCCGTACCCTGCCAAAAAGTAAAATTTCCCGCTAACTGCTGGTGCGCTCCTATGGCAAAAAAACTGCACCATGTCACAAAATCAAGCGGATGCCGACAAAGCGTCGTGCCAAGAGCTCCTTGCCCAGCGCCAGCTCCACAAGTCTGGGCGATATGCATGAATCTTGTGAAATGCTCCTGCACTGCAGCAAAGGGTTGTACTTTTTTTCCCGGCAACAACGCGCCATTTTCCGGTCATTCCAAAAGGCAACCTGCAGGCAATGCCGGTCATTCCAAAAGGCAACCAGCAGGCAATGGATGTCCAAAACAGATAGAACCCACGAAAACCTGCCGACAGAGCGCCACACCGAGAGCTTCCCGTCCAGCTCTGCATCATCAAACATGAGAATTCTCCGTCGTTCACGCACTCCTGAGACGCAAGCAATGAACGGAGAAAACACGAGAGGTCACATACGATGGGGTTACCCCCCAAGGTTGGCCCAGAAAAAGGGTTTTCGGGCCAACTTTTTGGGCCAATTTTCACCAAGACTATTGATTTATCAGGGGAATTCTACTAGGTAAAACAAACGACCCTTAGGACACCTCGGTGCGCACTTGGATTGCGGGGAAAAATTTGCGGCGTGACCTCCGGGGCTAGCCCGTTCGCTCACTTTCTGCGGCTAGCTCGCTGTTTTCGCCCTCGGGCTGACGCCCTCGGGCGAAAACAGCCCTCGGGGGAAAAATGCACCTTTTCTTCCCGGTAAAAAAATAGTTATTTCTCCCTCGAACCTCAAGCGCCCACATGTGGACCACACGTATTTTCTCTGAGCGAAAACGGAGCGTAAGCCCTGCACCAAGGTGCAAACCTGGTTGCGTACTTACTGCCATGTGGATATCGACGCTAACCACCAAGCGCAACCGCGTGACTTAGACGCTTTCAGAGACGCCTCGGGAGCAGATAAATGAGGTACAGGACTTTTGTATTGTCGCTGTCTCCCTCTCTCAGCCTTTGTTTGACTGTGACAGCTCGAGACCCTAAATCACCTCCCCAGGGGCCCGGCGGTGATAGGCGAGAGCTCTTGAGCCCCCTACTCGTTTACGTCCGTGTACGAAACCTTTGAGGTAGCCCCAGGTCATTCTCAAGTCGTAACACAGGGGGCTTAGCTTCCTGAAACTGGAAAGCCACTTGGCCTCGTGAATCCCCGACCTTGCCGTCGAGCAGGCTTTCTTAGGTACAATTCTTTGGGCGAGTAGCTTCCCGAGAATTTCAATTTGAAGCCACTCAAACCACTTACTTTACGGTGAACAGAAAAGAAAACATTTCCGTACCGAAACATTAAAAGTCGAGCCCGTCAAATAAGAGACGGGCCCCGCCAATGGAAAATGAAACGGGGGCACCGACAACAAAAACACACCACGCCTGCTGCATGCCTGGGCGAAGACCGCTGGAAACGCAACAGCAACACGGCGTTTCCGCGGAGCCCAGGAGAGAAGGCAGATTTTCCAGTCAGAAAGAAGACCCTCTCCACCGGGGAGGCGGGCGGGTGGGGTCTATTTAAGCAGCACGCTGTGTAGTTGTCCAACAAGTATTCGAAAACAGCAAAGCACCCGCCATGATAGACAAAGTGGGTGGCCGTTTCGTACTCACTTGTCATCCGTCAGGTACGCAGTGCAACCACCCGTGTGTCTGACTAGGTAGCTGTGTGATGCCAGTCCTGCGTTTTCCCCAGCTGCGCACAGCGTATATTGTCAACTTGTTTTGTACAATAGCGTACTGTGCTTTCGATGCGCAGAAACCAGTTCCGGAAGACTTCTCGCTGCCTCCATGGTCCCCACCCTCCCCGCCTCCTTTCCGTGAAGCGCCAAGGGATTAGCTTCTATATCCACATTTGGACTGTCAGTCCAAATTTGGAAAGGCCGCCGAGAAAAAAAGAAATAAAAAATGGGACTATACCACCACCAAGGTCTGGCAGAGTGGCCAATGTGCATTCTGAGGGCCTCTCAGAGCCCAGCCTTGTCGTGAAGACACATCGCGTCGCGCTGTTGAGCCTATTTCCTGGGCTGCAGGTCTTTCGAAGAATTCGGTGAATACAATGTATCGAATGGGTCGGCGGGTGCGAGGCAAGTGTGCGAGGAGTCGCGACAGGTGGTGAGGAAGGGATGATGGACAACCCCATTTCTTCGGACCTGGAAATTTGGTGTACCATACCGTTTTTTTTCGGGCTCGCTACGCGAGCCGAAAAATTGATTAGTATACTGAGTGAAGATGCCCACTACTACGGGCCGCACACGTTACGACCATTAATTGGACGTCCATTCTTCTACTGTACTCAGAAACAAGATGCCGTACCGAGGGTTCCAGTCGACAAATCCAGTCTGTTGCTCACACCGTTGAGGCCGGAGAGGAGGCAGAGACCCGTGCAACACTGGCAGGTGAGCCCCTCAGTGCAGAAACCACTGAAAACAGTGAAAATGCAAAAAGCCGTTGGCGGTCCAAATGTAGAAAATGGGCCGGAGACCAAGCTAATGCCCTGGAAGCCAGGGGACTTAAAAAACCCGGTGTCCCGGTGTCAGACACCGGGAAAACCCGGTGTGTCAAAAAAAGAGGAAAAAAAAAAAAAAAGTCAGAAGATTTCTGGGAAAAAAAAGTTTCCAGATTTCTGTCTTGTCACTGTGTAGGCTGGAAATTTTCTCATGGAAACTACCGGCGGAAATTTCTTTCGTGGGAAGGGAAACTGGTGGTGGAAAATTTTCTCACGACAGAAAACTGATGGAAATTTTCTCGTGGAAACTACTGGCGGAAATTTCCTTTGTGGAATACTGTTGGTAGAAATTTTCTCTACGACAGAAAAATGATGGGAATTTTCTCGTGGCGGAAATCTGGCGGAAATTTCTCTCGTGGCGGAAACCTGATGGAAATGTTCTCGTGGAAACGACTGTCGGAAAATTCTTTCGTGGAAAACTGTTGGTGTAAATTTTTCTCACGACAGAAAACTGATGGAAATTTTTTCGTGGCGGAAACCGATGATGGAAATGTTCTCGTGAAAACTACTGGCGGAAATTTCTTTCGTGGGAAACTGGTGGTGGAAATTTCTCTCGTGGTGGAAACCTGGTGGAAATGTTCTTGGAAACTACTGGCGGAAATTTCTTTGTGGAATACTGTTGGTGGAAATTTCTCACGACAGAAAACTGATGGAAATTTTTGCATGGCAGAAACCACCGGCGGAAATTTCTTTCACGGGAAGCTTGGCGGAAAACTTTTCTAACAGAAATTGTTGGTGGAAATGTTTTCTAACGGAACCCATCGGTGGAAATTTCTCGTGGCAGAAACCTGATGGAAAAAATCTTCTCATAGCAGAAACCACCGGCGGAGATTTCTTTCACGGAAAACTGTTTTGCGACCTTCGTACTTAGCTGGCTGGCCAGAAAGGCGCCAAAAATTTTCCGCGCCTGCGGCGCAGGTGTTTTCCGTCATGGGGCTACCGCATGATTTGCTCATTCTGTTCACAGTGTTACACCGTGGCAGGCAATGCAGGGCGTTGTGCAGGACGAAAACCTGCTGCAGCCGGTGACAAACCAACGTGTTTCCGTCCATCCGTTTAACTGTAAGTGCAACCGTCAAAGTTTCCGCGCCTGCGGCGCAGGTTTAATTGACATGTCAGCCAACCTAGTTGTGACGAGCCACCCTAGTGCCCATCTGCTTTGATCCGTAAGTGCGACCGTTTAAAAGTTTCCGCGCCTGCGGCGCAGGGCTCCTTAAGAAACACAAAACCGCCACAAGAAGAGTTGCTGGATCGGTGTTCCGGAGTTTAACGCTGGTTCAATCGTGCACCAGAGGCGGCACACGCACGCAGAAGCCAAAAGGAGACTCACTACCACAAAAAATATCGCTGCGCGGGCAGGTCTCCCCCCACCCGAAGCGTCAACACAGCCTACTGTGCGGGTCGGGGCTACAGTAGGGTCACCGCTGAATGCCGTGTGATTCCCCAAAACCCCGGTTTAGAGCGTAGATTTTCGTCCCAAGGCATCCCTGCTGCCCAAGTGTTGGAAAAAAAAAAAAAAATTGACCTCACACCGGGGTTTTGGCTGACACCGGGTTTTCCGCTCCAACCCCCAAACTTTTAAAGACCCCTGCTGGAAGCGCCAAGAAAAAAAAAAAAGTAAAAATAAAACAACAACAACAGCAACAACAACAACAAACAATCCAACCCAGGAATTTATTCAGAAGCTTGTCGGATGCCTCATTTCTTTGTGAGTGCCGGTGAAGGAGAAGCCTGCACGTGAGTGAATATGATTGATGAGCCGATCTCCTCGCTAGTACGTATACATTCCTGTCCAACCCGAGCAAAAAAAGAAGGGCGACGTAATGTTCGTGGTGTCAATACGGGGGGAGGGAGCTGGACAGAAGATTCTGGCAAAATGTGATGTCTGTGATCTATTCCCCAGAGCCCGTACTCTGAGACCGAATAGGATCCCAAATCCACCTGACAAGCCTTTTACATGAGCGCCAGCTTGAAAGGAAATGTTCGACGATGCTGCCCGACAAAGAACAGAAGGGATCCCAAGTGCTGTACCTACCGAACCACGTGTTCAACGGACGTGAGGTCATGCGCGTCTACCCCTACACGAAAAATCACACAAACAGGTCAAAGTCCTGAGTGAGAAAACAACACACGGTGGTGTATGCGAAGAACAAATCAGATTGTGTTTATTGTATTTGCCCCTTCCCTCTATGTTTCCCCCCTTCCCATTCGGAGTCGAAGCAGCTACGTCGAGTATTTCTAGCATGCAATCCCGTTTCTCTGGGAATGAGGCTCCCGTTGGTTAAACGGGTTGTGTACCTCGCATCACACTTTGCAAGAAAACCTTCTGCCCAAACATGCTGCCTCCCTTTGCCATCGTCTAGCATTATTCCTTTCTCCCCTCTTGTTCGGGAGACTTCTTTCCTGTTCCTTGGTCTGGCACTGCATCGCTACCCTGGAACACTCTCCCCCGCTACCCTCCCACCGCAACCCAAGTATATGTTCTATCGTTTCGTCTTTTTAGGGTAACAACCGCATTTGTTACCATTACTGGGGGGGGGGTCGAATACAGGAGGTACCTTGAATAAAAGAGGTACCTTGAATACAAGAGGCATTTTGGAAATCTGGAAAAAAGTTGGATTTTTCCTTGGTCCGCATAACAGACCTTTTTCGACGGTTTTCTGATCGCGATGAGCTCCGATGAAGAGAACCGTGAAAAATAGACCTGGGGACCACAACTTGCGTGCGTCTTTCAAGAAGAAGGGAGCTCCCGCGGCTTCCGGGTTTGCGGTACTTTTTTCCATTTCTTTTTCGGGAAAATTGCAGGATCGGCACGCCGAATAGAAGAGGTACCTCTTGTATTCGACCCCCCCCCAGTAAGAGAGACGGTTGACAGCGTAGCGTGTTGTACGCTACCTAGGAAAATAACGACATCTTTATGATACCTAGGAGGTGGATGGATACTAGGTGCTGGGATACACCAGGATACCACGATACCACACTAGCTGCGAGTGGATGGTGGGTTGTGTGTACACACCCACAAGCGTGGTGCTACGTAGCACCATGCTTGCCATTGTCTTAGTGACATCCCTGACACCTATATAGGCGTCCGTGCACTGTACTACCGACGCCGCAGCTCCGGACCAGCATCCCCGCCCGGCGAACGCCTCCCGATGCAACGCAGTCCCCGGCTGCGACCACCCGGCGCGCGAACCGACGCAAACGCGAAGAACCGAGCGAGTAGTCATCTGACAACGGCTCCGGCCTTGGAGGCCACAACGACGCCCACTCGTAGGCCGCCCCCGCGGCGGCGCAGCAACCGCGTTCCATCTGCTGTAGCGTAGGCACGGAGTGAGCACAGTGCGTTGCTCAGGGTAGTCGACGGTCTGACGAACCCACTGATGTAACAAGTTGAGGGTGGTGACCCTCCGAACAGCCTCCCTGGCCCTGGCCACGCCGGATGCCGCAACCCCTTAACCCGGGCGGCGGCGCTTTGGCATGAGCCAGGAACCTCAAGGAAAGCAGCGCGAGAGGCATCATCCACGCTTCAAAGGCCCACACAGGAATGTAACAAATTTACATCTTTAGGCGTGGAATCCTGCGCTCTATTGTGGGTGCCACGCTGCATTTCCACACCGCTACCGTATAAAAGTACAGCTTGTTTACACGTGGAGGCCCAGGGTCACGTTCATCGCGAGTTTGATCCTGGTGTCGGTCGCTGAAAGTAGGCGGCAGAGATCACTACAACCTTTGCTCACACCCGTCCCTTACGCTTCCTCTTTCGAAACCGTCAAAAAGGTTCGCTTTCTACAAAGAAACCCCCCCGCCTCATCAGCCGGAGACGCAAAAAGGCCGACTTCTTAAAACGCGAAAGCTGTCTACAACGTAGTAATTCGAAAGCCTCAGTGCCCAATCGCCGCGAGTCACTGCGGCCGCCACGACCACCGCCACCCCCGTCGCCGCTGCTGCTGTCGCGGCCAGCACCACCCCTGTGATGCCCCCGTCCGCAGCACGCGTCAGCGTTCGGGCAGGTCCCGCATCGCGTCAGCCGATGCGCCCGGCAGCACTGAATGCGCAGGCCGTCGTCCGGTTGGTGGTGCACCTGGCAGCACTGGTCCACTACAAGGCTGTAGTTTCTCCGCATGCCCGAGCACCGGAGACTTCAACCCCCCGGAGATTCAAAAGTGATCTTCGGCTAAAGAACCCCGGACATGTCAAGATACATAAAGGGGGGTCGAATAATAACACCTGTGTTATTAAAGGGGAGGGGGTCGAATAATAGCACCTGGTGTTATTATTCGAATACTAAAATTAAGTTTTTGGGTAGCCGAACAGTAGGAGGATCAAAGAATGGTAGTGTTCTTAGACGTGTGTCAAATAACTGTTATTAGTCGACCCCGCCCTTTAGGAAATGAGAGCGGGCTACAAAACAAGTCGAGTCTTCGGCATTCGGCAACAAAGACACACGCACACCCACACCCTCTCGCGGTCCAACTTTTTTCGGGGGGTCCTGTGTACTTAGTGAAATTTCGCGGCTGGCGCTTCACCTCCGTAGTTTGATATCGTCGCGCATGAGCCCGCCACCGGTGTTCTAGAACACTGCCCAGCACTGCGTACCCCGCCGTGTCCCATCAAGCACCAACCATTGGTAGCCATGGCCCTGTGGTAGGTAATCACAAGCGAAAGGATGCTTGATCGCGATCGGTTGTGGTTGTCGTGCCGAGGGCCCATTGCTTTGGTAGAGCAAACGCAAAAATGCAAGGTGCAGACGGGACCAGTGTGGCTTAGAGCACACATCCATTCCAAGCACGTTCTTGCAATTTTACCCCGCGAAAGGCGTCCCGTCTTGTTTCAAGTTCGTTCGTTGCCTTTTCATTCGAAATAAGTACCTGCTTTGCAAAACGATACTTCGACAAGGCCGCCAGCCGCGAAATCTTAGAGGGAGGAAATGTGGAGCTCACACGAACCCCAGGGTAATGTGGGTCACGGACCGTAGGCGTTTCGCGAAAAGGAACCACTCAGTAGCTGTATCGTCTCTCCCTTCTGGCCTCCGTCGAAATCGGCACCGGAGGCCCTCGAGTATTTTTGTCAACAAACCTGCGCATTTCCTCCCCCCGCGCCATTCACGCCTTCAACACCGAAAAAAAGAAAGCGAACCCGTGACAAAAACCACGAACTTTCTTTCGCACATCGTGCCCTCTCGTCCTGTCTAGCTCAGCTTCATCCTGGCACTGGCCGGTGGGCGAAAGTAACTAAAATACTACAGTAACGACCGCTGAACGAGAAAAAAAAGTGACACAGCAGAAACAATGTTTCTTCAGCTCCTTGTTCTCTTGCGCATTTGCTTATGATACGTGCGCGGGTCTGAAACGATTGCAGCCAGCTTGCAGCTAAATCAAGTGCCGCAGGTTACCACTTCGGTCAAGGAAGACCTCGACAAATCCCTGTCTTTTTACAGAAGCGCCAGCTTGGAAGGAAATGCTCGACGATGCTGCCAGACAAAGAACCGAAGGGATCCCAAGTGCTGTAACTACCGAACCACGTGTTGAACAGACGTGAGGTCATGCGGGTCTACCCCTACACGACAAATCACAAACACAACAGGTCAAAGTCCTGAGTGAGAAAACAACACACGGTGGTGTAAGCGAAGAACGAATCAGATTGTGTTTGTATTGTATTTGCCCTCGTTGTCACGATGGCAATCCCATTTTCAGCTCCACAGTTTGACACAATGTGCTCCAGCTTCTGAGGCTGGACCTCGCCGTGTAGCGCTTGAGGAGTTCCCTTGACTGATGTCGGGCCATGAGCAGGAGCTCGCAGCATAGATGGAAACATAAAACCCAAAGCCCAAGCCCAGACACCTAGTATTTGGTGGCAGCCCGTCAAGCTTCACTGATTTTTCGAGGGAATCTGCGAAGCTTTACGAACCTGCACACACTCCGTCATCTCCGATTTCCTCATCCAAAGACTCGCTTCCTTCATCGTCCACCACGAGATGCGCAGCAGTCCCGGTTCCACGACCGCACGTCCGTCCGACCCAGTGCCGAATGTCTGCGCGCACGCCCAAGCAGCCGCCGCCTGGAAGCACGTCTTTCACAGCACTCCCAGCTGCTCCAGCGTGATTGGAGGGGCAGTCGGCAGTCTCCCTGCGTTCCAGCCTCGTCTTGAGGACTGCTTTCTTCGTGGCTGCGAGATCCGCCGACGGCACCCCAAGCCTCGCCCTGAGTACCTTGACGAACTTCCCAACCGGAGCCGTTCGCATCTCTGCGCTCCTCAGCCTGCCATTGTGCCCGGCGCCCTTCTAGAAGAGGGCGCTTTGTCTGCCCGGTCCGCTGACGAAGGTATTAAAAGCCGGCTGCAAGTCGCCTTCGTTCTGTGCACTATTACCACTCTGCTTCAGCTTTGTCCAACCACCTTTCCAGTCATCGAAGTCTTTCACACGGAGGTTGTGGCCATCTTCTCTTGCCTCTGCCTTTGAACTTGCAAACTCAAAACCTTCCGTGCCCTTGTTGAACTCGTCATGTTCTTGTTGCGAAAGCCCTGGGCCTTAGCGAGGCGACCGATGCGAACCTGCGCGCCATCGTCTTCTTCGACGTCCCCCAGCCTTCGAACCTCGCGACCGAGCCTCCCACGTGCCCTTGGGAGGAGAGTCGCTCGTTTTTTGTCGGCCTGCGCATGTGTCCCCGCCGGAGTGGACGTGCCGAAACCGGCAGTCCTGGCGCGATCTGCCGCGACTGAAGTTGATGCGGATCTCTCGCGCGCGCCCCAACTGAGCCGGCCTCGACGCCGACTTGAATTGCGCCGAGAAGCGCCGCCTGGCCTGCTTCACCCGTCGTGGCAGGCGATCCACTTGCTAGATACGGCGCATATCACGCCCGCCGCGCCCCGGGACCGAAGCGAGGTCGGTCGCTGCTAGCGGGCCCAGAGGGAAGGGAAACACTATACACCTAACTTCTGTCGGCTTTTCTCTTTTTTTTTGTAGCACCTGCTGTGTCGGAAACCCTTGTTGAGTTTGCCGGGTTCGCAAATTATTATTCGCACGAAAGACAGGTCAATCTGGGTTCAGGTGGGTCAGCGTTCAACAAACGAAGACTGTTCGTTTTTTTTTTTTGTAGCAGCGTTCTACAGTAGTAGTTGTTTGAACTTCATATGCAGCAACAATCTGACGATAGACTGCACAAGGGGTAGTAGTATATGTCGTCCTAATCCGGGAACAAGTCAGGGAGAAGAACGGAACAATATTTACAAACAAACGAGTGGCCGAGCAGCATTCGGAGCGATGCGATGCTCGCGCCGTCGAACGGTGGAATAACTACGCCCAGCGCCGCAGCCCCTCGGGCTGTCGTGCACATCGACCTCGACTGCTTCTACGCGCCCAGCTGGGGGTCCCCGTACGTCCTTGTGTAGTGGGGGGGGGAGCTGATCGCGGTCAACTAACCGGCGCGAGCCTTCTGCATCAAACGCTTTGAGACGTCCCTGGCTAACGCGAAGCGAGCGTGCCCGCAGCTGCGATGGAGCCACGCCCCGACCCACTTGGTCGGGGAGTCGGTCTGGACGTACCACGAGAACCCGAGCCTGTCTTTCCTTGCACCTTGCTTGTCTTTGTACGGTCGACTTTTTTTCTTTTTTGTATAAGCACCTGCTTTGTAGGAAATACTTGAGGAGGCTGCCAGCTGCAAAATATCAAAGGAGGTAAATGTGCTGTAGCCCACACGAAACATAGGTGAATCTGGGTTCAGTGGCGGGCGTAAGCGTTCAACAAAAAAGACCCACTTTGTAGTTGTATTGTTTCTCCCCCTCTAGCCTCCTTCGAAGAAAGCACAAGGCAGCCCCTCCAGTATTTTTCGAAGCACCTGCTTTGTAGGAAATAGCTGCTAGTTGCAACATCGCAAAGGGGAATGTGTGCTGCAGCCCACACGAACCACAGGTAAATCTGGGTGGTGGCGGGTGTAACTGTTCTGTTCAACAGAAAAGGACTGTTCGTTTTTTAAGCGGAGAGTTTTCATCGAAGCGATGCGGCGCTCGCGCCGTCGAACGGGGGAATGACTACGCCAAAGCGCCGCAGCCCCTCGGGCCGTCGTGCACATCGACCTGGACTGCTTCTACGCGCAGGTCGAGATGGTCCGGCTGGGGGTCCCGCCGGATCAACCGTACGTCCTCGTGCAGTGGGGGGGGGGGGCTGATCGCGGTCAACTACCCGGCGCGGGCCTTCGGCATCAAACGCTTCGGGACGTCCCTGGCCGACGCGAGGCGGGCGTGCCCGCAGCTGCGCTGGAGCCATGCCCCGACCTAGAGTCGGCCTGGGCGTACCACGAGAACGCGAGCCTGCTTTTCCTTGCACCTACCTTGTAATTGCACTGTCGGCTTTTCTTTTTTGAAAGCACCCGCTAAGGTCCTGCTTTGTAGGGTATGGCTGCCAGTTGCAACATCGCAAAGGAGGAAAGCCCACACGAAACACAGGTGAAATTTATATCTGGGTGCGGTGGCGGGCGCAAGCGTTCAAACTACTCGTTTTTTTTAGTGGAGTGTTCGGAGCGATGCGGCGCTCGCGCCGTCGAACGGGGGAATGACTACGCCAAGCGCCGCAGCCCCTCGGGCCGTCGTGCACATCGACCTGGACTGCTTCTACGCGCAGGTCGAGATGGTCCGGCTGGGGGTCCCACCGGATCATCCGTACGTCCTCGTGCAGTGGGGGGGGCTGATCGCGGTCAACTACCCGGCGCGGGCCTTCGGCATCAAACGCTTCGGGACGTCCCTGGCCGACGCGAGGCGGGCGTGCCCGCAGCTGCGCTGGAGCCACGCCCCGACCTACCTGGTAGGGGAGTCGGCCTGGGCGTACCACGAGAACCCGAGCCCAAAGACGCACAAGATCTCGCTCGACCCGTACCGCGCGGCCAGCCAGCGGATCTTCGCGGTCCTGCGCCGCTTCGGCGGCGTCGTCGTCGAGAAGGGCGGCGTCGACGAGGCCTTCCTCGACGTCACCGCGGCGGCCAAGGCGCGCCTTGCGTCTATCCGCAGCACCCTGGGCCGGAACGCAGCGGGTCACGACAGTCCCGCCGCACTCGGGGACGATGCCGATCAGTCGCCGCCTAGTCGTGGTAGCGATGGCGATGGCGATGGCTATGGCGTTCGTCCACTGTGGTCGAGTCGGCACACAATGCAAGACGAGACCGACCGACTGGCTCCCCTCGCACTTTCAGAGGCCCGCAACGCTGGGTCCGTGCCACGGGGCTCGGCGGGGAGCGTGTTGGTCCCCCTCGATGGCGATGGCTTCACTCGTCGCGCGCCAGGGAGCGCGTTCGCAGGGTCCGACAGCGTCGACTTGCTGGGCCCTGCGGCTCTTTCACAGGCCCGCGACTCGGGCGCGCTGCGGCCGGGCCCGGCGCCGGGCGCTGCATCCTTCGAGCACCTGCTGGCCCCTGCTGCTCGTTCCGGGGGCGAGCTGTCGGGCTCGGCGGGGACCGTTGCGGGCGAGAATCGGCCGCCGTGCGGCGGCGGTGGCACCGATCGAGCGCTGCAGGACAGCGCCGATCTGCTGGCCCCTGCTTGTCCAGAGGCCCGCAGCGCGGTTGCGGGTGCGCTGCAGGACTCGGCGATGACCGTCGCGTGCAGGGATCGGTCGCCTCGCGACGGCGAGGTTGATGTCGATGGAACGCGCCAGCGGCGCACAGAGCAGGACAGCGCCGACCTGCTGGCCCTGGCTCGCCCAGAGGTCCGCAGCGCGGCTGCAGGTGCAGGTGCGCTGTCGGACTCGGCGATGGCCGTCGCGCGCATGGATCGCCCGCCTCGCGACGGCGAGGTTGATGTCGATGGAACGCGCCAGCGGCGCACAGAGCAGGACAGCGCCGACCTGCTGGCCCTGGCTCGCCCAGAGGCCCGCAGCGCGGCTGCAGGTGCAGGTGCGCTGTCGGACTCGGCGATGACCGTCGCGCGCACGGATCGCCCGCCTCGCGACGGCGAGGCTGCCGTCGATGGAACACGCCCGCGGCGCACAGAGCAGGACAGCGCCGACCTGCTAGCACCTTGTCTTCCAAAGGACCGCAGTGCAACCGCGCTCCTGGGGGCGGACGCCATCTGTACGCCTCGAGGGGCTCTCCCCGACTCTAAAGAAGCACACGGAGAGAGTGCCGCGTCGTTCGACGAAGTAGTGCGGAAGATCTCCCCGGAGAGCGCCTCCTTCGTGATCGGCGGGCGTCCAGAGGTGCTGGGAAGATGTGCGCAGCAGGAGGACGACCTGCTAGCACCTTGTCTCCCAGAGGACCGCAATGCGTTCGCGCTCCCGGAGCTGGGAGCGGGCGCCACCTTCACGCCTCGAGGGGTTTTCCCCGACACGAAAGAAGCGCGCGGAGAGAGTGTCTCCTTCGACGAAGTGGTGCGGAGGATCTCCCCGGAAAGCGCCTCCTTCGTGATCGGCGAGCGCCCGGAGGTGCTGGGAAGGTTCGCGCAGCGGGGGGACGAGTTGTACACGGGGACGGAAACGGGGGACCTCGCGGGGCAGGAGGGCGAGTGGGAGCTGCTGGCGGCGGCGTGCGGCGTGGTGTGGGAGATGCGGGCGGCGATCGACCGCGAGCTCGGCTACAAGGCGAGCGCCGGGATCAGCCACAACAAGCTGCTGTCCAAAGCGATCAGCGCCTCGCACAAGCCGAACAGGCAGGCGGTGTTGTGCAGGCACCGGACGCGGCACTTTTTGTGCGACGTCCCGCTCGCCAAGCTCCGCGCCTTCGGCGGGAAGCTCGGCGCGCGCGTGCGCACCTCCCTCGCCGCCGAGGCCTGCGGCGACGCCTGGCGGCACAGCCTGCACGACTTCCGCCGGCTCCTCTCCGCAGCGGACGATGCCCCGACGAAGCGGGCCGCGGGGGGTGCCGCGAAAATGAGAGACGCAGCGCTGCAAAGTCGGCGGCCTGCTGAGGAAGACTTGGGCTGCTGGGTGTACAGAAGGTGCAGGGGGTACTGCGACGCGGCTGTGGAGGACAAGACGACGACGAAGTCGCTACTGGCGCAGAAGGCGTTTGCGCCGCTGACTCGGGACTTGAGTGTGGTGAAGCAGTGGTGCGACGTGCTGAGCTTGGAGCTCGAGAGGCGGGTGCTGCAGTACACGGCAGAGCAGCGGCACCGGCCGGTGAGGCTGTCCGTGAAGTTCGGGCAGCACGGCCTCCGGCGGTCGGGCGATTTGCTGCACAAGACGCTGCTGCTGCCGTGGCCGCCGAAAAGCGCGAAGATCAGCGCCGCCGTCGTCGGCCAGGCGCGCGCCGCCTTCGCGCGGAACGAGCACTGCGGGATCAACTGCATCCTCATCGGAGCCCACGACATGCGCCCGAGCGACGACGTGTCGGTCGCCGACGGAGCGCCGCCGTCGTGCAGGACCCGCAGCAGCCAGTACGTCAACAGGCAGACCACCCTGTCGCAGGTGTTCACCCGGCGCCCCGGCGGGGCAAATGGCAGCCCGCCTAGCATCTGCGAACGACGCACCATCGACGTCAACGCTCTGCCCGACTCCCCCCCCGACGGTCCCGACGGCGCGGGAACCTGGACCCGGGCTCCTTCGCCGCCGCCGTCCGACGACGCCCGGCTGTTTCCGCCCTCGTCGCCGTCGAGCGGCGCGTCCGAACCCCCGCCGGACCCGCTCCGCGCCCCGACCCCCCGCGGGCCGCTGGCTCCTCCGGCGGGCGCCGGCGGGGGAGGGGTGGAGAAGGTCGGAGCCCGCCGCGCCGGGCGGGTGGCGACCCCTCGTGTTGGCCGGGTGCGCGACGCGCCGGCCGCCGCCGCGCCCGGAGAGTGGCGGGAGCGGGCGCGGAAGAAGAGAAAGGTGGGCCCTCGGGGCGTCCCCGACGTCGTCGTCATTTCGGACGACGATTCGCGCGTCATCGTGGTGGACTAAGCGGCGGGCTTCGTTTGCAAGTCTGACGCGTCTGGGGTCTCCGATATTGGATACCCGCACGTGCTCGAATTAGATACATCGCTCAGCGCAGGAAAATACCAAAAAACTACCACTCAGGTGCCCATACAATGCTCCGGAAGGGCGGGAAAAGTGGTCGGACGCTTGTTTAGGCTGAGATAATGGCTGCAGAATGCGAAAACAAGGCAAAATCACCTCCACAAGCCAATTCCTAGGCAATTCCTTAAGGAAAAACATCAAAATCCCATACCGCAGCCAACAACTGCGATTTCTCCTGGGAACGGCTGAACATTACAGTGCCCAAACCCGAACCGGTGTTCTATGGATATCCGGAGTTTTGCGCAAGAGTGGTTCGAACGCAAAGAGAACCGCTAAGACGAGCGTCGGAGGTAAGATGCTCGTCTTGCTCGAGCAGCAACTGCTGATATACCTCCTTATCAGTTGCCTCGAAGCGCCAAAAGGTGTAAATTTGTTGCATTAGTGCGATTAGGTGAACGCAGCAACCGAACCACGCGCGTCGTTTCAGTACACAAGCCAATCATACCTATAAACGTACCTGATCTCGCGATCAAATCCTCTACCTGCGGCACGCCCCTCGTATCCCAGTTGATGTGCTCAGTTCTTCGTATTCTAGCTTCTACCCCTCACCCCGTAGCCCGCCGCGTTCCAGAACGCTTCCTGCTTCTCAGTTCCACTCGTTTTCGGCGGAGCATCGGAACATATCCACTGACCGTCAAACATGAGAGCGAAAGAGCTAGCCACTATCAAGACCTCGAGCACCAGACTTGTCCTGAGCGTAAAATAGGAGGAGCAACAGGCTAGCCGACATCAGTCCTGCAGACTTGAGGGGTCGTCGCACGAGTACTGAAAGACGGAACTATCCGATGAACCGGACACATCGCTATCCGCTCAGGTTCCACGCAGGAGAGGGTGCGCACAGTGTGTCCGTGCATACAAGGAAAGGCACGAGCAGGGTAGAACAGTGTTGAACCCGTGCACTCCTTGCACGTTCAAACATTCCCCTCTTCTCCGTTCTTTGTGAGGTGTATTGACTCTCTGGCTTCTTGCTAACAGATAGGGAGAAGGGCAGTGGGTGGTGGGAACGATGGCCCGTGCCCAGGAAGAGATGCTGAAAAAGATGATGCAGCGTGCGGAACATCTCAACTACTCCGACGTCTTTGACGGTATGCCACCCATTGCAAGCTCCTCCGAACGCACCCGAGTCCAGTCTTTTTTGACTCTTGGAACCAATGGAAGAGAATCGGATAACCGCCAACCAAGCCTCCCCTTGTGATGATTTTTGCCGACCCGGCATGAGTTTCTATTGTACATAGCATCTGCATCCATGACGTCTCTCGCTCTGTAAATTTTAGATCCTGTTGGGATCGCCTGACCCGACGATGCTTCTTGTGTAGAGTCAAATTATGCCGCATACTCTACGCCTCGATCCTGAGACGGCATCTTGAATCCCCCACACTCTCGTTCTTGTTTCATGCAACTCAGAAAGACATTGTTTGTCTTTGGCACCACAAGGATGGGCTTGCATTGTCAAAGGCCAGCGTTACTTGAGAACGTCGTCCGAAGACGGTCTCGACGTGGTGAGGTCAGGTCAAGGTTTTGCGGGTTTGCGGGTTGCATAATGAGACAACCCTTTTTTAGGGACGTATTTTTATAGAATTCTGACCGCTTGTGGTCGAGCCACTGTGCAATGCCACATTGCTGGTGCAGAACCCGTGGCCTTAAACGCTACGCACCCGCCCAACAGGGAGCGACTCGTCGGGTCGTTTGCCGTCGTACCCGAGCGACGAAGAGGGCGCCGGCGCGAACGGGCAGCACCAAGAGAGCGAGCTGGGCGGGGGCGGCGCCGGCGGCGGCGAGTCGCCTGGCGACGACCACTCGTCGAAGGGGAGGGCCAGGCCCGGACAGGCGGGTTTGCCGCCCCAGCAGCAGCAGCAGCAGCAGCAGCAGCAGCAGCAGCAGCAGCCCGTTTTTCCGGACATGGCGAACACGCTGCAGGCGCTGAAGGACGCGTCTTTCGAGGTCAAGAAGGAGCGCGACCGGTCGCAAGCCCTGCGGGCCGAGCTCGAAGCCACGCAGCGCCAGCGCGACGCCGACGCGGCCGAAATCGCCCGGCTCCGGGCGGACAACGCGGCGCAGCGGGCGCGGCTCGCGCCCTACAAGGCGAAGGTCGTCGAGCTGTCGCTGACGGCGTCCTTCGCCGTCGAGCAGCTGGCCGCCCTCAAAGCAAACTGCGCCGCGCAGCTCGAAGCGTCCCAAGCCCCGCCGGCGCAGCAGCAGCAGCAGCAGCAGCAGCAGCAGCAGCAGGTGCAGCAGCACGCGTACTACCCGGAGCACTCGTCGCCGCAGCGGCACGCGTACGAGGCGCCGCCGCATCGGAACCGGACCGCGCCCGAGCCCGCGGGGTACGGCAGCGGCGGCAGCATGTCTCCCACACGCGGCGGGGCGGCGCATTCCGGCCTCCCGGGCCCGAGGTCCACGTCGCTGGGTCGGGCGGCCGCGCACTTGCACTCCTCCTCCAACGCGTCCCACCCTCCCCAGCACCCGCATCGCCAGCCGCAGCCGCAGCCGCAGCAGCAGCAGTCGCAGCAGCAGCAGGCCCGCCGGAAACCACGGTCGCAGTCCGCTTCGCCGACGGCGACGCTCGACCGCAACGACCAGCTCATGGAGCGCATGCGGCGCGCCTTCGCCCCGCCTCCCAAGTCTGGACACCTTCCCCTTTGGCTTGATGCTTGCACAATGCGTACACACGAGAACGCAAGGTTCTGCCCGAACGCTAAACTGCGACCTTAATTCCATCAGCATCAGACGTACAAGAAAGGAAAATTCTGCCCGAACGCTAAACTGCGACCTTAATTCCATCAGCATCAAACGTACATGAAAGGCAAATTCTGCCCGAACATTAAACTAAGATTTCCTCTCATCAGCATCAATAGGGGGAGAACGTCGCGTTGATACGACTTGTGGCGATAGTAAGCGCAATTGCACTTGCTGGATAAATGTGTGAACATCACATAGTCTTATGTCCTTTCACATGTTGTGTTGCATCGGGCATCAGACATGCATGAGAGACAGTGTTCTGTCGCTTTATTCATTGAACTAAGATCCCCACCCCACCCCACCCACAGGCAGAACATGGGCTTGCTGGTAAATTCCATGGTGCAAGAGCTGCGGCGCGTGATGCAGCAGAAGGGAGCCGAGCTGTGCCTCGAGCGCAAGGTATGCGCGTTGTTTTCTATCGACGCGGGCGACGGAGAACAAATAAGGCGCCCTTCGGCCGACATTGCCAACAGGACCAGAGCCGGAGAACCAACGTGCCGCATGAAGCCGGTCCATCCTATCTTTCAGGAGGGGGTGGTCCGACTTAGCTGCCCTGCAGCAGGTGCTAATCGCGCTCGGTGCCACACGGGTCTCACCCTCCGTGGCATGGCGCTTGGGAAGCAGATCGTCCACCTGTGCGTGCTGGAACGAGAGCGCGCACACCGCCCAGTACTGAGTGTCCTCTAAATGTGCGAGTTTTTGTATTACCTGATACTTTAGGCTTTTTTTTATGGTAACAACCGCGGTTGTCATTATCAAAAAGTGACGGTTGGCAAAGTACTGTGGAAATTACCATACAGGTGATAGCACATACGCACAAACAAACGATCCCTTTTTTTTGTGTTAACAATGCATTGTTGGTACTAAAAACTAGTAGTTGGCAGCGTACTACATGAAACTTACCAAAGCAGGTGAGCTCCGCTAGTGCGCACAAACAAAAGAAAGCACCACACCATTTTTTTTTGAAATTATCACGTCGGCCCCGTCGTGAACCCTCCCTGGAAGGGTAGCAAGGACCCTCAAAATGTCGGAAATGGTCCGAGGAGACCCCCGGGCCTACTGTCGTGGATACGAACCCACACAACAGTTTCTGGGGTGCCTTGGCCCCGGTCTGTCCCCAGCTGGTCATATTCTGAAGAAAGCCTAAATTATCAGGTAATAAAAAGACGCTCACATTTGTTGAGGGTGTGTTCGTTGTATCGTATCTTCGCAAAGACATCCGACGGGCACGTTTCGAGCACCCCCGTGGAAATCAATGGCATAAACATGCCGAAAGCTACTTCTTGCAACACAAACACCAACCTTTCAGGGCGACTGCCTGTACACTCTCGGCAGCAAGAAGCTGAATCTCGCAGTGAGCGGCGGAAAGCTCGTATGCGACCTTTCTTTTTGCTGAGGAACATTCCCGTCCGAACCGCAGCAGCTGAGAGGAGTGGGTGGACAAGCCGAGCGCCCGCTCACAGATGTTTTCATTACTCGTCGTTACGTAAAGGGGGGGGGTCGAATAATAACAGTTATTTGACACACGTCTGGTTGTCTAAAAACACTACCACTATTTGATCCTGTTCGGCTACCCGGAACTATTTTTATCATTCGACAAATCGAATAATAACACACGGTGTTATTAGTCGACCCCCCCCCTTTAGTAGCACGGGTGGTCCTGGCTGTGACGAGCTACGAACAGCCGCCTGACAAACCAGACTCACACCGCAGTCCTGTCTGCAGACACTCAGGTTCCACGCTGATGATGGTCCGCCTTATGTGTCCGTGGCTTAAAGGACCGAAACACGGCGCAGACGGGACCAGTGCGGTGTTGAGCACATACCCATTCCAAGCACGTTCTTGCAATCCCCCCTTTATCCGATGTGTGCCGCCCTTTGGTCACACACGTGCGCACAAAACTACAAGACATCCATCAAGACAACCATCTACTCCAGCTGACAAGCAAGTTTCAGACAAGTTTCATTTGTTAGACACACAAAACTCCCCGTCTAAGTGAAGAGCGACGGCAAGCCGATAACTCATCAGTTTCCAGCGACATGCGGGCTTCAGCTCGCGGCATTCTGTCAGTACCTCAGCGTGTTCTGGTTGATAAGAATTGCTAGCCCAAAAGTGATGCAAGGTAGTACAAGTAGGGGAAACCGATCAATCGCGATCACAAACAGTGCCTGTCTTTTTTGAGCCCCGACACACCCCACTCCCACACGTTCACAGGTCGTCAAATCGGGCGGTGGCCACCACGACTTTCTTGCGTACCTCGAAAAGCACATGCGACGTGCCAAACCGAGTTGACCCACCGTGCAGGACCTCCTCGCGCTGCCAGAGCGTGAGGAGGTTCAAAGCCGACGCATCCAATAGACCTTCTTAGAACTCTCAAAGGGTTGGAACGTTGACAAACCCGGGCGAACGCACGCTTTTGTTTCGCGTGGCGACCGACAGTGTGGCCAAAGCGTCGTAGTTCTCCTCCAGGCGTCCGCGGTAGAGGCGCGAAGATGACACTTTGGACGCAAGTAGTATTAAGACTCTTGCCGCCAACTATCTTCGGGCTCGTGTGCATAACCTTTGGTGCTACCCATCCACGAGAGAGTTACGAAGATTAAGACTCTTGGAGCCACCTGCCCTCGCCAGGACATCCGCCGACATGTTGCTTCCCCAGTTTGAGTCGAACCCCAACTCTTCATATTACAGAAAGCTTTTCATCAACACGCGGACCCTTCGATAGGTGCCCTCCGTGCTTTTTGCGTAGCTGCAACTCTGTAACTCATCTCGCTGCGCTGACGACTCACCCATGCGAATGGGAACATGCCTCCTACAAACACAGTAGTACGTATCTACACGGTGAAAACTCCAGCACAGCAACTTTTGCTCGAGTGAAACCAGACTCTCCAAAAGCGGGTGTGCCACACCCGGAAATAGGGTGTGAAGTAGGGTGTGCACATGTGGTCACACCCTATTTCCGGGTGTGGTCACACCCGCACGTGAGATACGCACTTGAGGCCGGACTATTAGCTCGAGCAAAAGTTGCTGGAGTTCACCGTGCAATAGAGTGTGCACACCCTATTTCCGGGTGTGCACACCCTATTTTCGGTGTGCATATCCTATTTCCGGCCAATTTCGGGGTGTGCACACCCTATTTCCGGGTGTGGTCACACCCGCACTTGAGACCGGACTTTTAGCTCGAGCAAAAGTTGCTGGAGTTCACCGTGCAATAGAGTGTGCACACCCTATTTCCGGGTGTGCACACCCTATTTCCAGGTGTGCACACCCTATTTCCAGGTGTGCACACCCTATTTCCGGGTGTGCACATCCTATTTCCGGGTGTGCACACCCTATTTCCGGGTGTGCACACCCTATTTCCGGGTGTGCACACCCTATTTCCGGGTGTGCACACCCTATTTCCGGGTGTGCACACCCTATTTCCGGGTGTGCACACCCTATTTCCGGGTGTGCACACCCTATTTCCGGGTGTGCACACCCTATTTCCGGGTGTGCACACCCTATTTCCGGGTGTGCACACCCTATTTCCGGGTGTGCACACCCTATTTCCGGGTGTGCACACCCTATTTCCGGGTGTGCACACCCTATTTCCGGGTGTGCACACCCTATTTCCGGGTGTGCACACCCTATTTCCGGGTGTGCACACCCTATTTCCGGGTGTGCACACCCTATTTCCGGGTGTGCACACCCTATTTCCGGGTGTGCACACCCTATTTCCGGGTGTGCACACCCTATTTCCGGGTGTGCACACCCTATTTCTGGGTGTGCACATCCTATTTCCGGGTGTGCACACCCTATTTCCAGGTGTGCACACCCTATTTCCGGGTGTGCACATCCTATTTCCGGGTGTGCACACCCTATTTCCGGGTGTGCACACCCTATTTCCGGGTGTGCACACCCTATTTCCGGGTGTGCACACCCTATTTCCGGGTGTGCACACCCTATTTCCGGGTGTGCACACCCTATTTCCGGGTGTGCACACCCTATTTCCGGGTGTGCACACCCTATTTCCGGGTGTGCACACCCTATTTCCGGGTGTGCACACCCTATTTCCGGGTGTGCACACCCTATTTCCGGGTGTGCACACCCTATTTCCGGGTGTGCACACCCTATTTCCGGGTGTGCACACCCTATTTCCGGGTGTGCACTTGAGGCCGGACTTTTAGCTCACCGTGTACCCCAGTCGCCAGCTGCAGCATGGAAACATCGAAATCTGCCTCCCAGCTCAGCAGGTACAAACCGGGAGAAAGGCCGGACCTGACAATGAAGACCCGGATTGCACTTGGCGGTGCCGACTGCTTAAACGAAGTAGCAATAGCCCCGAAAACGTCTTGCTTTCAAATATTTATCCGGTAGCCATTTGAGAGTCAAGAAGATGCTATCCACGTCCTTCCTATCCACGAAAGAGTTCCGAACGTACTCATCGTCGATGCCGTTGTTAAATACCAGTTCCGCGCTTCCACGCGCGGGAAGCTAGAGTAGAAGACAGTCCATCGCTAGCCTCATTTCGCAACCCCCCTCCCCACCTTCCCTTTTGCGTCCGTTCCGAGAGAGCAAAATAGAGCCGACGAGTACGCCGCTTTTCAAAGAGAGAGCCCTGTCCGCCCGTTAGAAAAGGCCGCGCATTTTCGCCCTCTTCTTTCTTCGTGCAGCTTCCTTTAAATGTGATCATGAGCGCGAGCTTGGTCGTGCCAGCTGGTCTCAAGCCGGTCCATCCCCTCCTGATGTACCCTGAACATCTCTTCACCCCGGACTCCTTCTCCGGATTGCAGGAGTGGTATTGCGGTCGTTTGTGCGGTCGGCCTCACTCCCTCAATGCGGGAATGGGACCCCCTCAACGAGGGAGTGGGACCCCTCAATGCGGGAGTAGAACTCCCTCAATGCGGGAGTAGAACCTCAATGCGGGAGTGGCCACTGTACTTTTTCACTCCCGCATTGACATAAGCTGCTGAAGTCCGGGGGTGTAAGAAATCATATGCAGCTCCTAGGATACACGGACCTGAGACCGTGGCGTACCGTAGACAGCGGCAGGCAATTCGATTCAGCTCAAGGGGATAAGGGGGCTGCAGGGGGCGCTGCTGTCGCTGTACATCGACGAGAAGGTGCGGACGAAGCGGGCAAGTCGTGTCCGAAGGGCGAGGTGGGCGAAATCACGATGATCCTGACCCATCTAGGCGGGACCATCTGCGAGGTGATGATGATCACGACGGTGTTTGTTGAGCGACATCCCAAGCACGTTCTTACCATCAGGGGAGAAATCTTTAGCAACCATCCATAGTAGTTTACGGGAGCCGCATGCACTTCGCGCATGTGTTTCTTTCTTGTGTATTGACAACGCAATTGTGAATACTAATAAATAGTAGTTGTACTCCTGTGCAACGGGTTTCCGTCGAGGGCGGCGTTTTAAGTGAAAGTCCGCCAAGGGAAGAGTCGGTGTGGGACCGGAGGGGGGCAGAGGGAAGGGAACATGGAAACGGAGGAGCGGCGCCTGCGGGAGAAGGAGAACGCGCTGATCCGGCGCGAAGCGGAGCTGCGCGAGCGGACGACGAAGTCGCTGCAGGGGGCGCCGCTGCCGCTGTACATCGGCGAGAAGGTGCGGACGAAGCGCCGGGTGACGTTCTACTCCGGCAAGTTCGTGCCCGAGGGCGAGGTGGGCGAGATCACGAAGATCCCCGGCGACCGCGGCGGGACCATCTGCGAGGTGATGATGATCAAGACGGGCATGGTCTTCGACGCGATGGATCGCGACGTCGAGCCCCTCCGCCTCCGCGACTCCTCCTTCTCCCCCACGAAGCTGTCGCCTGTGTCCACAGCCGCCCACTCGGACCGAAACGCAAGGGGTGACCGCAGACCTCCGCTGACAGATGGATACGTCAACGGCACCCGCCCGCTATCCCGCGGCGCATCCAAGCAGCAGCACCCGCCGCCCGAAGGCACGACGAGGCGGAAGGTGCGCGTCCGCGACCGAGACGAGTCGGATGGGCTTCTCGAAGAGACCCTGCCCTCCGGTTCGTCGTTCATCGACAACGCCTTCGGCTCCGGCGGGAAGCCGCGCGGCGGCAGGGCGCCGGCGGTGTCGATCGGCCCGCGGAGCCCGGAGGGCGCTGGGTGTTCGTACTGCAACGAGCCGCAGACGCCGTTCTGCAAGATCACGGGGCAGGCGCACGGGGGCTCGGCCCGGCGGGGCGAGAAGTTCGAGGTCCAGCGGTCGAGCGCGGCGCCGCCGTTCCACGAGCGGCCGTCGATCCTGGGCGCCGCGAAGGCGGTGCTCGTCGGCGTCAACTACAACGGGACTTCGCACCAGCTGCGGCACAGCTGCGAGGCGGCCCGGTCGATGCTCGGGCTCCTCGAGCGCAGCGGCTTCGACTCCGAAAACTGCCTCCTCGTCGACGACCAGCCGAAGCGGCAGCCGACGCGCACAAACATCATGAACGCGCTCAAGTGGCTCGTCGAGGGTGCGAAACCCGAAGAGTGCTTCTTCCTCCACTTCGTCGGTATGCGCCAGTCGTTCTTTAGTTCTACATCTAAATGACACCTCAACCGAGTAATAACATACTAAGACAAACCTACGCATTTCTTTTGTGTTAACACAGTCTATTGTTGACCAAAACCACAAAAAAAAGTTGCCAGCATACAAAGTGAACCTTGCCAAAGCAGGCGAGTTCCGTTCGTGCGCAACAAACAACAAACCGAACCACCAACGCCGCATCCGCCAAGGAGGACCTCGAGCTTGGTCCAGGTGAAGTGGTGAGCCGTAGTGCGCACAAACAAAAGAAAGCGCCGTACGAATTCTTTAGCACCAACAATCTTGCGGGCTGCCCTACAATGTATTGCGCAGGCTAAACCGACGTATGCATCGATCACATTGCCGAATTCCTAACCTGAAAATGAGACAGGGTCAAGGAAAAGCAATCAACCGGCACGCGCAAACAAAACGAATGGTCGGCAGTAGGCAACAAATATACACGCACAAGTACACGTACTGTCACTGCAGCAGATACGATAAGCACCCCAAAGCAGGACCACCCTTTCGTGAGAAAAAGCGAGGATTCTACCTTGAGATTACCCCCTCAGGTGACACCACTTTATCTTTAGCCATACTTCAACCTTCTTTTGCCGATAGCCGCGCCTCAACTACCGGTGCCCCTCGTCGAAATGAGCGCCGGGGCCTCCCCCGAGTGTCTGCAACTGGAAAACACAAAATCACGGTGCACACGGGTGTTTGCCCTTGGACCTTGGCGGCACTATACATCTTCTCTGCGCTACTCGCAGGCCATTCCCTCTGGCCTCTGCCTCTTCCGAGTATTTCCAACTGGAAAACACGACACCACAGTGCACACCGGGTATTTACCCCCAGGCATACAAACACCACTGCGCCCATCTCCTCTTGGCGGAGGCCGTTCCCTCTGACCTCCGTCTCTGGGACTCCCTCGTATTAACACAGTGGACTACACGAAACGATGGTGCACGCCGGGGATTGCCCTTAGAAAATCACTAAAATGTTGAAAATTGGCTTCCGGACAAAAAATTGTACGGTAGCCCTTATGGAGTGGGCACCCCTACCATTTTTTTGGCTGAAAGTGGTCAAGAACAGGTCAAAAGTGCAGTTGTGCAGTTTTGGCTGCCCCGGCTAAATAATGCTGAACCACGCCCCCCCCCACCCAAACACACTGCCAAACCAGCACTATCCGGCAGTGTGGCAAACCTGGCACCCCAAATACGGACGGAGGGTGGGTGAAACTTGGGAAACTGGACTTTTCAGGGCAAACCTTGGGTCGTACTCGAGGGTTTCGTAGGTCAGAAATGGGAACCGAGGGGGCGCATTTGAAAGATTTCGTGGCAGATCTTTTTTCAAACGACACTGATTGAATACACATGGAAGTGACCCAGGACGGGCACCCGCGCCTCTTGCAGATACTCGAGGATTATCTTGAATTAACTACGCCGTACGGCGTAGTTCGTCCGTATGTGGTTAAACATGCATAACCTCCCCTACACCATTCGCAGGCCATTCCCTCTTGCCGGAGGACTGCGAGGATGAGTACATTGAGTTCCAAGGCATCGCGCCTGTGGACTACAACGACTCAGGTTACATCTTCGCCGACGAGATGTACGAGATCTTCCAGAAGTTGCCGAAGGGGGCGAAGCTCACCGTCGTGATCGACACGGAGCCGTGCGGAATGGTGATCCCTTTGGAGTTCCGCGTGGACGCGCACGGCGACACGGGAATCTACGAGGAAGCAGGGCCGATGAGCGCCACCGTGCTTGTGCTGTGCTGCGTGCCTGACGAAGACGGGCCGCACCTGACGCCGTCGCCCCGCCGGCTCCTGGACGCGTCGAATGCCGAGATGTCGACCGCTCTCGTTACCGCAATGGGTTGGAGGTACCGGCCCACCGTGCAAGAGGTGCTCGCTGACATCAAGGCGATGCTCCGGCAGAGGGGCCTCGGGTACCAGCCGGTGCTCAATTGTTCCGAGGGAATGTGCGGCAAGGACGTCTTCAAGCTGGGCAACATGTCACGCATGGAGCAATCCAGGCGCATCAGGCGGTGGGAACGCAGGCTGCGCGAAGAGGAAACGGAGCTCAGAAGAGTAGACGACCGGTACAGCGACGAACTCACGTCGTCCACGAATGCGCCGGTCAAAGATTGGTACAGGCAACTCAGACCCTTACTCGAGGGTCCCCCCTCCGTCGTGCCGCCGGCCAGACCGATCGGATCACGCTACTCGTGCCTCTGACAGCGAGCATGCGTGTCGAACCGTACCGTCTCTCCGGGGCATGCCCCCCTTTGGGCACACTGAGACGTCCGTGAACCGTATCCAAGGGTTCGGGGACCCCCCAGTTCGCAGACACCGTGTGTGTGGCGCTGAATTGCATGCAGCAGCGCAAACGTTTTAGGTTTCGGCCCTGTATGAATCTGTGAGTGCGGCCACATCTACCTGCCTGCCGAAAGGCGTTTTGCGCCTCAGCGAAACGGTAGTCATGCAATGCCAGATTGACTGCCCGACCAACAGGGGCATCTACCGTACAGCTACCCTCAGACTTTCGTCATCGAGCAAGTATGCGCAGTTGGTCGGTAGCTGGGCAACATGCACGGTGCGTTCTTTCTGCAGCAGCTGTGGCAGTAATCTGCACTGCGTTCCAATTTTGACCAGCTCGACGAGTGGTCGACACGGCAGGGTAGCAGGACTGTCTAGAAATGCAGATTGCATGAAAGTAGCGCTGCTCCCTCGCGGAGATCGCTCTCACAGGCGGTTTGTCCTTTTGAGGGCGCGACTAGCTAACGCTCAGTCGGACGCACCACTGGATGTCGAAGAAAGTGTGAACGCGTCGATGTGGCTACCAGCCGCCTTGTACTCCCGGCGGTCACGCTTGTAGCCCAGCTCCTGCGTTCTGCTGTAGACCTTTCTCTCACCTCTCTCCGCCCCTCTCACCTCTCTCCGCCCCCCAAACCTGGTATCCTATATAGGCTGTGGCCAATTACCCCGCCCCCCGAGTCACCACCAGACTCACACCGCTGTCCTGTCCGCAGACACTCAGGCTCCGCGCTGATGGTGGTCCGCCTTCTGTGTCCGTGCAGACGGGACCAGTGCGGTGTTGAGCGCATACCCATTCCAAGCACGTTCTTACAAGCCCACCCAAAGCGCGCGTAAATGTGCGCCCGGAAAGGCGGATGTGGTGGCCAGATTTTCAGCTTCAGCTTCAACAGCCTCGATTCCGCCCGTGTGCGGCACAATCTCATCGAGATTCTTCTTGGGCTGGCTTGGGGTGGCAGGTCTGACTGGTCAGATAGAAGCGGGCTAATCGGCCGCTATTGACAGTCGTAAAGCCAGCACCACCCACAAGCCCCTGGCTCGACTCGACGGTTTCCAAAGCGGCGTTGTTGAAGGCTCTGTACTCTCCAGAGGTCATAGGCCGTGTCGTCATGTCGACTGCAGCATGGGTTTTATGATTGCTATCTCGCAGGCATTGCAGGTGGATGCTGTTGGACCGCATGTACGTTTCAAGGAGTAGTTATGGTGGATCGCCTAATGGCGCAGGAAGTTTGCAACGCCCGACGTTGAGCATGTCGGTCAGCAGCGCGCTTCGGACCCGTCGTCTTGACGATGCCAGAGTCTTGACGACGCTTCCACGGGCGGACGGCGGCAGAACCGCAAGCCGTCCGTTCGTGAAGGGGGCCATCGCACAGACGACGGAGTTTGTCAACCTGCTCCTCTCCGGAGCAGCCCCTGCCGCAGCGAAGAAGTACCTGGCTGGCGTGACGCTGATCTCCCTCAGGAAGAAGGAGGGTGATGTACGCCCCATAGCGGTGGGAGAAGTGTGGGGGGAGGC
This sequence comes from Diplonema papillatum, assembly GCA_030068145.1. NCBI lineage: Eukaryota > Euglenozoa > Diplonemea > Diplonemida > Diplonemidae > Diplonema > Diplonema papillatum. The sequence continues at coordinate 68,988 of JAPJBO010000726.1, forward strand.
TGACAGCCAAGTGCTGTGCGGCGGTGAAGTCCAAGGTGAAGGAGACGCTGATGGAGGGCAGGCAACCAGGTCGGGGTGGCGGTGCAAGTGGGGGGTGGGGGCGGCGGTGCAGGTGGCCAGGGGGTACGCTTTCCGCTACCGGGGTAAGAACAAGGTCACCCTTAAGATAGACCTGGCGAACGCGTTCAACCCGGTGCGCTGAGACGCCATGCTGCGAAAGGCCTCGGCGGTAGTACCGGAGCTGATGCCCTGGGTGAGGTGGTGTTACGCGGGCAAGACGTGCCAACAAACTGTTCGGCACATCCCCGAATGATTTCGCGTCCCCCCTGTCGGCCGGATTTCGCTGGAAACCCGCAGGGAAATCTGGATGTGTGACCCTCAATATCTAGCGTAGCTGTATTGTTCCTCCCCTCGCATCCTCCTTCGAAATGAGTAGGCGACACTGTAGACCTCTGGACTCTAGACCTCGAGTTCTCTAGCTCTGGACATCTAGTACTTCGGGTACTTTCCTCGGCTTGTCCCCCTTCTCTTCTGTTTATTTTTACATAAGCGCCAGCTTGAGAGGAAATGCTCGACGATGCTGCCTGACAACCGAAGGGATCCCAAGTGCTGTAACTACCGAACCACGTGTTGAATGCGGGTCTACCCCTACACGACAAGTCACACAAACACAACAGGTCAAAGTTCTGAGTGAGAGAACAACACACGGCGGTGTAAGCGAAGAACAAATCAGATTGTGTTTGTATTATAGTTGCCTCAATATTTCCTCCCTTCCATTTGGAGTCAAAGCAGCTACGTCAAGTGTTTCTATTTATTTTTTTCGAAGCGGCATAGCCTCGAATGCTGTTTGCTACCAGTGTGTCAAAAGCGAAAGAAACACTCGGTCCCTGGCTTCCTCACAATCAAAATCAAAAAGAAGAAGGAAACAAACGTGCTTGTTTGTAGTAATGTTGTTCCGACAGGGGCATTTTCCCGGAACAACGGCTGCACGTTAAAAACCGGAATCTCAAGCTAGCTTTAACTCTAAAAACGAGCCAACTGTAACTCCAGAAACCTTAATGTCGCCCGTTGTTTCGTTTACCAGACACACAGGGCCCTACCTCCTAAAGTCTTCTTGCAAACACCTGCTTTGTAGAAAATGCTCAAGGAGGCCCCAACCGCGCATTGCAACATTGTCGTACTCGTCAGCATGCAGGCGACTCCCACTAACGCAACACTGCACCGGCCAAGAACTGCCAACCCGGGAGCCTTTCAGGGCGGGCAGAGTCCGATGACCCCACGTCACAACCACCCTACGACTGTGACACTCATTGCACACTGCCAGGCGCTGTCGTCTGGCAACGGACGGAGTTGTGGCACTGTGCACACCCCGGTTCGAGCGTTGCATGCTGCGTGGCACGTCCGCTCATCCGTTACGGGTTTGCACCCCTCCAGAGCGAGCTATTCCCCCCTTCCTTTTTATTGTGTCTACCAAATGCAATTTGTCAAGAACAAACCCGATCGATGGACTCACACCGCTGTCCTGTCTGCAGACACTCAGATTCCGCGCTGACGATGGTCCGCCTTACGTGTCCGTGGCTTAAAGGACCGAAACACGGTGCAGACGAGACGAGTGCGGTGTTGAGCACATACTTCGCACGTTTCTGCAAGCCCCTCCCGGGCCTCCGTCGAAATATGCATCGGCGGCCCCACCGAGCATTTTCTTCGTGCGTATAACGTGAAGTTTCTCTGGGCAAAACCCCCCGTTTTCACACTTCTTCTCGTCCTCTCTGGCCTCCTCCCCATCCGGAGGTTTGTCTTCATCCCCCCCTCGTTATCGTGTCAAGTACCAGTTTGATTCTTAGAAAAGCTGCCGCGTCGTTGTTGAACTGCCTCCGTTTGTCCACCGCCTCTTTGCTTCTACAAAACCACGCACTTGTTTCGGGCGACTGCAGCAGGGATGGAGAAGTCGATCTCTCTCCTCGCGGTCCCGTGCAGAATATGTTGCGCAAGCACAGTCATACGGCGTGTTCAGGCTGACTTGTGTGCTCCCTTCAAACCCGAGCATACCCCGCACACCGTGTTTTTATATTCAACGGATGTGGGATGGAGAGGAGTCTTCCATCAAAAGACAGTGGTCACCCGGAGACCACAAAACCCCCCGGATCCCTAAGTGAACTTGCACTCTAAAAGAAGCCGTCCTGGATTTGAAACTGCGGCGACTCGTTCGCTCTGAAAATGCTGGCCTCGCGCACCCGTTGGCAGCACGGGTCGTGTGTTCCCGCGTGTTTGGCCGCAAGGTGGAAGGAGGACCCCCATACTCGGAGTTGGAGCCCTTTTGGGGGGGGGGGGGGGTATTTACTGGGAATTTAATGCCAGCCTGTTTCCAGGTGATTCGGAACTTTTTTGGGCTACGCTGTCCAGCCGCTGTGTTTTCCGCACAGCGTCTGACACCTGTGTATCTGATGTTGTCTCCGGATTTACAAACCCGGGCACGTGGAGAGAATCTTCCAGCTTCCTTCCGCAAGGAATTTGCAGACATTGCATTACCTGACTGCTGGAAGAAGTGCGTCCACATGCATTACATCGTACTGAGTTGGTCCAGCCGTTCTCCAAGCATGTTACGAAGAGTTGGTAGCCCGGGCATGGGGACTCCGGTGGCCGCACATGCTGATGTCACGTACCTGAAATCACCTGCTGCAAGCCCCGGCAGAGAAGGAAACCCACCGAACAGGGCACGAACTTTCTTGAGACTAATAGCCACGGTTTGCGCACCTGCCGCCTCCGTCGCTTAGTCAGTCCCGCACACTAGCAGCGGCGGCGCCGTCGGCTCTGTCCCACAAGGACCGTAACCACTGAGTCTGTTCGGGCGAACGCGGCATTGCATGTCTGTTAAACTCGCGGGACGATGGGGCGTACAGGACCAAAACATCTTCGAAAAAGCGAACTATAACTGTCGTCCGTCAAGAAGCTGCGGCATGAGGAGGAAGTCCAAGTCAACGAGGACGTCGTCGTGGGAGGCGGGGTTGTTGGCAGTGGTTGTTGCTCGACGAGTTCGACAGAAGTGTGCTTTTTTTAGACTGTAAACCCCCCTGATGCTGGCCAGCGCGCACGCGAGGCAGTTGTGCTGGCTCAGCGATAAAAACCCTGCGTTTCATCCCATCAACGCGAAATAGTCCGGCGAAGAAAAAAGAACGCGGGAGAGAGAGAGCGAGGCAAACATAAAACACACCCCCCACGCCATGAATGTTTTACGAACGCTGCTCGCGGCGGCGGCGGCGGCGGCGGCGGCGGTGGCGGTGGTAAACGCAGAATTCAGCGAGCCGAAGCCGGAAGCCCCGGTGCTGACTGCGGCGCGTTTCGTGGTGTGCACGGTCTGCCCGTTGGAGCGGTTCGGCGCCGTGCGCAAGTTCATCGAGGAGCAGGAGTTCTGGCCGGCCGTGCAGGTCGAGCACAGCAACACGCAGCTGAAGCCGGTCCTGTACTGGCTGAACCAGCACAACGGCGTCCTGCGCAAGGCGTACGACTTCACTGGCGGCGAGACGCTGGAATTCGTCGTCGGGCTGCTCAAGGAGCAGAACCTCGTACGCGGCCACGTCCCCACCTTCGTGCCCGAGACGTTCCCCCGCTCGGAGCACTGCTTCGCGTGGAGGGCGCACGTGCCTGCCCCGCACGATGACGGGACGCCGGGCCTCGAGCGGACGTACCATTTGTATCCGCACGACGCCGAGTGCTACGAACGGGTCAAAATACCCCACCCAGGCTACTGCGAGTGTGTCGATGGCACGGCCGTGGAGGTGCGCGAGGACAGAGACCGGCCGCGCGAGCCGTTTTCTTGCGAAGAGAAGTGCCGGGAATCCGGCGTGAAGCTTGTACCCGTCCCTGGCGCGGAAGAACCCAGGTTCGACGAAGATGAGCTGTAGCCGCGAGCTTGTTTCACGGCACGCCCTCGCGAAACCTTGAGTATCTCACACCTGGTACTGGGTTATGTCGGTCTCAGGATATCTGCGATGCAAAGTGCTAACCGCCCATTGCGTAGACTATTTGTAGCGGACTACTCTCAATACAGACTTGGGCGCCACGTCTCCACCGCCCGAGTTGTTCCCACGCTCGGAGCACTGCCTCGCGTGGAGGGCGCACGTGCCCTTCCCGCGCAGTGACGGGAGGCCGGGCCTTCGCACGACGCCGAGTACTGCGAACGGGTCGAGTGTCGATGGCACAACCGTGAAGATGCGCGAGGACAGAGACCGGCCGCGCGAGCCGTTCTCTTGCGAAGAGAAGTGCCGGGAATCCGGGATGAAGCTTGTGCCCGTCCCTGGCGCTGAAGAACCCGCGTTCGACGAAGACGAGCTGTCGCCGCGAGTGCGACCTTGCCGCACCAGCGCGAACTTGTTTCACGGCACGCCCTCACCTTGAGTTTCGTACCTCACAATTCGGGCACACTTGGTCCTGGGTTATGTCAGTCTCAGGGTATCCGCGATGCTGAGTGCCAACCCGCCCATTGCGTAGACTATTTGTAACGTAAAACACCGCTACTCGATATAATATACTCGGACCCAGAAGGATGATTCTTCAGGCCCTCCTCCGGTCATGGGTTCACAAACAACCAAACGGTGGAGTTACTGTACGCGGTTACGGGAGGACCGTTCGGGCTTTTCGTGAAAGTGTCATCGACACCCCCACAGCTGGGATATTGTGTGCCACGGTGGTCGCACATTGCACTGTAGTTGCCCCGCCCGACACGAACTGGCGAATCACTCTAGCCAACGACGGCTTCAGCTGGCAAGGCCGCCGAAGTAGCACGACAGAGAGACGGGACAAGCAGGAGGAGGTTCTCCGCACTCCAGCTCGTCTCGCTCGCATTTTCCTCTGGTTGACGGTCTAGTTATTGTTATAACACTATAAGGATATCCAAACAACTTCCGCCCCGGTGGAGTAAACCTGCCTAAAGAAAACCAACTGCCTTCGGGTGGGCTAGTCTGACACTTGCTGGACTTGCTGGGGGGAAAAAAAAGTACGACGAAGGGAACGAGAAGGCCACGTCACAGTGTGCTTCGAAGCTTTCCGCAGTAGGCAACGAGGCAACCTTTGTTCGCTGCAGTGTCGCAAACTCACCCATACATTAACATGAGCACGTGCACATCGTGCTCGATGCATAGGTGCGCTAGATCGGCAGTAAAAACGCCCCTCTGGTGCGGCAAGGGCTAGATACCGCCCGAATGCTGCGAAGCTGGGCTGCAACGGGCGGGTCCTTGACGCCAGCGAACCGGCACGGGGCAGATGCCTACCGCGCAGCCCAAAAAGCTCGGGCCCAAACGTTTAACTCCATTTCTTCGCCGAAGAAGTGCACCGAGGATCGGTACTGAAGATCGTGTATCGAGCAAGCTTTTACCCTTATGCTCTACGCGAGATTTCTGTTCCCGCTGAGCTTGCCTCAGGACACCTGCGGGGAATGTGTAACAGATGTGCCGCCCCAGCCAAACTCCCCACCTGACTGGTGTCTCCAAACGAGGATTCGCGAGCCGAAGCCCGTTTGTCGCTGTCGATGCTGCCCCTCTCAGCCCTCCCACAACGGCCCGCCCCATCCCGCCCAAACGTCTTTCGACCAGGGGATTAGCTTCTATGTCCACATTTGGACTGTCAGTCCAAATTTGGAAAAGCCGGCGGGGAAAAAGAAGAACAAAAAATGGCACACCACCATCACCCAGGCCCTCGGCAGAGGTGGCCAAATGTGCAATCCGAGGCACTCAGGGCCCAGCATTGTCGTGACGATTCGTCACGTCGCGCTGTGTGGAGCCCTTTCCCGAGTGCAGACGCAAAAAGCTAGCCGTTAGCGGTCCAAATTTGGAAAACTTGCCGGAGACCCAAGCTACTGCCCTGCTTTCGACTCCCGCGTAAAATCTTCGCTATCTTCACCGTTCCCAGAGCCCGAGACTCGGCACGTACAAGAGCCGCAGCTGCATCGCGGGGGAATGCTGCGGAGGAGAGCTGCACCGCAGTGGAGACAGGCCGACATGGTCAACAGGACGTTGCGAACAACGCCAATCGTCACCCGGAGACCCGGAGTTTCACGCGAATTTTTGTTCTCAGGGAAACTGCATCACCCGGGGTCGTGACTAACAGGGGGGTTCACCAACCCATCACTTCCGAACGTCTGCATCCCGTTGCGGATTGCTCACTCACTGTATTAAAGAGAGGCTCGTCTTTTGACACTAAGTCAAAGCTGGCGCGCACGCACAGAACCCCTGGATTGCAACCGAGGATTGCTATCGGTCGTAGAGATCCGATCGAGAACAGCCTCTTTGAAAGCTGAATGAATGGAATGCCCAATCGCATCAATCTAGGAATCTCTGATTCGTCAGATTTTCCTTGGCCCAGTCTGGTTTGAGTGACGAGAAACCTGGTTGATCCTGCCAGTAGTCATATGCTTGTTTCAAGGCTTAACCGTGCAAGTCTCAGAGTAAATGAATTAACAGTGGGTCTGCAGACGGCACCATAGCCCCAGCTCTCTCAAAAGCTTTCACTCTAAAAACCGGAACCCATCCTGAACCACCACTTCTTCTAGTGCTTTCAACACGTCTGCGGGGAGATCGACCACACGTGGAGACAACAGACCACCGCACCCGAAAGAAAGCAACCAGACCACACACAAAAAAATACTCCAAAAAATATTTTACTCTTGAAAAAAAAACTTGAAAGTACACTCTTAACGAGCAAGAACAACACACCCCCCCCCACCCACACACACACACACACACACACACACACACACACACAAGCGATGATGTACATGCCGTTCATGTCGGACGTCCGGACCAGTTTGCCGAGCATCCACGCGGTGCCGTTTTACGGGAGCGGGTGGGCGGGGTCGCCTGCGGGCTCGCAGGCGAAGCTGCGGAACGGGAGCCCGCTGAGCCCGTACGGGGGCGAGGTCCAGGGCGTGGTGGCCGCTGCGAAGCCGGGGAGGCACCGCAGCGGCGGCAAGGGCGGCTCGCACGGCCGGCGGCACCGGAAGGGGCACGGCTCGTTTTTCGACTCGAACGCCGTGATCGTGCCGGCCATCCGCGACGACCATGCGAAGACCACCAAGGCCGCCTGCGCGGCGGTCGCCGCAGCGGTGGCGCTGGTGCAGCGCGGAGGGGTGGAGTGGGCGGCCGCGAGCTGCCGAGCCCAGCCCGACGACGTGCTGCAGTTCGACTTCGACATCCCGCCTCTCGGGGCCTCGGACGAAGACGACGACGCCGACGAGCTGCTTTCGAACTCGTCGAGCAACAACCACACCGCCAACAACCCCGCCTCCCACGACGACATCCTCGTTGACTTGGACTTCCTCCTCATGCCGCAGCTTCTCGACGGTGAGGATGACGGGTCCTGGTAGAGACTGCAGCAAAAAAACAACAGTCTAAAAAAAGCACACTTCTGTCGAACTCGTCGAGCAACAACCACTGCCAACAACCCCGCCTCCCACGACGACATCCTCGTTGACTTGGACTTCCTCCTCATGCCGCAGCTTCTCGACGGTGAGGATGAAGGGTCCTGGTAGACTGCATGGTGAAAGAGATGCAGCAAAAAAGAACTGTCGAACTCGTCGAGCAACAACCACTGCCAACAACCCCGCCTCCCACGACGACATCCTCGATGACTTGGACTTCCTCCTCATGCCGCAGCTCCTCGACGGTGAGGATGAAGGTCCTGGTAGAGAGCCGGCGTGCGCAGGAAGACAGAGATGCAGTTTGCTGCAGAATGAACAGTCTATGAACTCGTCGAGCAACAACCACACCGTCAACAACCCCGCCTCCCACGACGACATCCTCGTTGACTTGGACTGCCTCCTCATGCCGCAGCTCCTCGACGGTGAGGATGAAGGTCCTGGTAGAGAGCCGGCGTGCGCAGGAAGACAGAGATGCAGTTTGCTGCAGAATGAACAGTCTATGAACTCGTCGAGCAACAACCACACCGTCAACAACCCCGCCTCCCACGACGACATCCTCGTTGACTTGGACTGCCTCCTCATGCCGCAGCTCCTCGACGGTGAGGATGAAGGTCCTGGTAGAGAGCCGGCGTGCGCAGGAAGACAGAGATGCAGTTTGCTGCAGAATGAACAGTCTATGAACTCGTCGAGCAACAACCACACCGTCAACAACCCCGCCTCCCACGACGACATCCTCGTTGACTTGGACTGCCTCCTCATGCCGCAGCTCCTCGACGGTGAGGATGAAGGTCCTGGTAGAGAGCCGGCGTGCGCAGGAAGACAGAGATGCAGTTTGCTGCAGAATGAACAGTCTATGAACTCGTCGAGCAACAACCACACCGTCAACAACCCCGCCTCCCACGACGACATCCTCGTTGACTTGGACTGCCTCCTCATGCCGCAGCTCCTCGACGGTGAGGATGAAGGTCCTGGTAGAGAGCCGGCGTGCGCAGGAAGACAGAGATGCAGTTTGCTGCAGAATGAACAGTCTATGAACTCGTCGAGCAACAACCACACCGTCAACAACCCCGCCTCCCACGACGACATCCTCGTTGACTTGGACTGCCTCCTCATGCCGCAGCTCCTCGACGGTGAGGATGAAGGTCCTGGTAGAGAGCCGGCGTGCGCAGGAAGACAGAGATGCAGTTTGCTGCAGAATGAACAGTCTATGAACTCGTCGAGCAACAACCACACCGTCAACAACCCCGCCTCCCACGACGACATCCTCGTTGACTTGGACTGCCTCCTCATGCCGCAGCTCCTCGACGGTGAGGATGAAGGGTCCTGGTAGACTGCATGGTGAAAGAGATGCAGCAAAAAAGAACTGTCGAACTCGTCGAGCAACAACCACTGCCAACAACCCCGCCTCCCACGACGACATCCTCGATGACTTGGACTTCCTCCTCATGCCGCAGCTCCTCGACGGTGAGGATGAAGGTCCTGGTAGAGAGCCGGCGTGCGCAGGAAGACAGAGATGCAGTTTGCTGCAGAATGAACAGTCTATGAACTCGTCGAGCAACAACCACACCGTCAACAACCCCGCCTCCCACGACGACATCCTCGTTGACTTGGACTGCCTCCTCATGCCGCAGCTCCTCGACGGTGAGGATGAAGGTCCTGGTAGAGAGCCGGCGTGCGCAGGAAGACAGAGATGCAGTTTGCTGCAGAATGAACAGTCTATGAACTCGTCGAGCAACAACCACACCGTCAACAACCCCGCCTCCCACGACGACATCCTCGTTGACTTGGACTGCCTCCTCATGCCGCAGCTCCTCGACGGTGAGGATGAAGGTCCTGGTAGAGAGCCGGCGTGCGCAGGAAGACAGAGATGCAGTTTGCTGCAGAATGAACAGTCTATGAACTCGTCGAGCAACAACCACACCGTCAACAACCCCGCCTCCCACGACGACATCCTCGTTGACTTGGACTGCCTCCTCATGCCGCAGCTCCTCGACGGTGAGGATGAAGGGTCCTGGCTGCCGCCATCTCAATCATTCCAAGCACGTTCTTGCATTCCTCCCCCCCGAAGCCTCGCTTGCTTCCTGGCCAAACAGCGTGCCCATTTCTGAAAGACGTAGGTGCACTACCGGACGCAAAGAGTCTACCCGACCGACCATACTCGCAGCATTCACTCCTAGTTGAACGACTGCTCGAACCTTTGTCGGGAAGTTACAACGTCGTGTCCGCGACAACGAGGCAGCCCGCTTCCACACACGTAATATTTACTGCAACACCACAAAAGAAAGAACGAAACAAGAATTGAAGACCGGAAACGCATCGGATTTCCGAGACCAGCAGAGAGAGAAGGGCACCAGAGCCGTGCAAAAAGAAAAAAAGGATGAGGGGGAAAAAAAAAAAAAAAAACCGGAAACGATGCGGGTTTCCGAGACTAGCGGAGAGGGAGGGAGAGAGAGGTCCCCAGGGTCACTCTTTTGCGCTTTAAAAGCTCCCACTTCTCACCGGTGTCCAAGACGCGGGATAAAGGAGGCTCTGTACTCCCAACTAGAAGAAAGAAGAAAAATAAAAAGGCCGCTCCGGGTCCAGGAACGTGACGGCGTCAACCACAGCTTGCAAAGCTTGAGTCGGAGACAGCACAGTGCTACAACCCCGTCCGCTCTGCCCTGCAGCTGACCGTCTCGACGAGCTTGTGTGTTCAGCGCAAGGGCCAAGCCCCAAGGTGCCACGCCTTGATGCGTTAGTTTGGGAAATCGGTAGCCACTTGTCCCGTAGGCCCGTGGCTCTGCAGTACCGCCGAACACGTGAAGCTTGGCTCCCGCGTAGCAGGCTTTCCCTGGTAACCTGTACTCCCAAAAAGTTACAAACGAGTTCTTACTGGAACACACGCTGTCCTGTCTGCAGCGCACTCAGGTTCCGCGATGGTCTGCCTAAGGTGCCCGTAGCCTAAAGGACCGAATCACAGTACACAGTGCAGCGTTTACCATTTCAAAGCACCTTCTTACGTCACAAACAAAGAAGACCAAGGCACGTGGGGGGCCCAGGGTTGCGTTCACTGCGAATTAATCCCTGATGTCGGTCGCCACAGTCCTACACGACAAGCCCAAATAAAGAATACACACGAAGCACGTATAGAGATGTGTAAATGAAAGCAAAGCCTGCCCAACTGACAGCGATCACTGCGACCGCGTTTAACCGCCCTTCAATACCCTTCCCTGCCTCAACGGTCAACCGGAGACTCAAAAATACCGGCTTCTCGAAACTCGAAACAATCTAGAAAACAGCGAAAGTATCGTAGCTGTTCATGGTCTCTCTCGCCCAGCGACCGTCTCCTGAACACCCTTCCACAAACCCGTGGTTAAAAACATGGCTACGAGGCAAGAGTACGTACAGTAGTGAGGAGGGAAGAGAACGAGTGTAAAATAAAGGAGGTAGCACGGACTACCAGACCAGCGGAGACCACCGCAAAAAAGAATTTTTCCCCTTTACCTTATCCCACAAAACCAGCACCAATAACAACGACCCCCATGGGAGGCCCAGGATATAACAGCGCGTGCTAAAATGAGTCGTATAGTCAGCAATAGGCAACAACGATACACGCACGAGTACACGTACTGCCACTACAGCAGATACGATACGCACACTAACATACTATACCTGCACTCTAATAAAGATCCGCACCGACTATCTTCACGTGTATCCACCGCGCTTGAACAACGCGCAGCGTGTGAAACATCGAATCACCGACAGTCACCCGGCGGCATTTAGAAGGATTGTTCCGAAACCTGGCTTGCCAAAAGAAGCAAAGAAAGTGCACGAACGAAGCCATGCGTGCCCCCCACAGCCAGGGTGGGACCCTGGAATTTTAACTGGTTGCTCAGACACGGTTGTAGGGGCTTTCTTCCCGCGACGGATTTGCCTGTGCTCTGGTAGCACGGGTGGTCCTGGCTGTGATGAGCAGCAAGAGCCACGGCCTGCCAAACCAGACTCACACCGCGTGTCCTGCCGAAACATTAAACTAAGATCCCCCCCCCCCCTCTCCCTTTTCTGTTCACTTGCAGCGCGGTCGTCGGGGGAGTTCATCCTTTCTTTACTTTTTCTGTAGCTCCCAAATCTTGCGGGTTGCCCTGCAATGCATCGCGAAGGCTAAACACGACGCGGCGGGGTCTTTTGGCGGTTGGTTAGAATTCCCAGCAGCGGTGTTTTCTAAGCTTCTCGTTCTGCATTCTCCCTCCCCCCCCCTCCACAATCGCAAAAAGAAGAAACAAGTCAGTGCTGCCTAGCAGTCACAATCAGGGCGAGGGCCGGAGTTTTTTAACTGCTTGCTCAGACACGGTTGTAGGGGCCGCCTCCGTGACGGATTCGCCTGTGCTCTGGTAGCACGGGTGGTCCTGGCTGCGACGAGCTACGAACAGCCGCCTGACGAACCAGACTCACACCGCTGTCCTGTCTGCAGACACTCAGGTTCCGCGCTGATGATGGTCCGCCTCATGTGTCCGTGGCTTATAGGACCGAAACACTCCAAGCACGTTCTTACAACGCCCACCTCCCTCCACAATCACGCCCCCTTCCGTCGCAGGGTGTGTAGCTGCTTCGCTTTAGATAAGCCGCCGATGTCAAAAGACCCCCCTACGACAACACGCCCACCTATTGATGGATCGAGATCTCGTTCGTTAACGGAATGAGCCCGACAAAGAACCAACCAGGAGCGGCCATCCACCATCGACACAATCCATCGAGAAAGAGCTCTCAATCTGTCAATCCTGAAGATCGTCCTGACTTAGTAAAAGCCCCCCGTGTTGACAAGGCTCACAGTCTTTGCGATTCGGAGCGGGATCTCGACCGTCCATCTGCCGCGGAGGGGGGATGGAGAAGTACGGCTCGTCCTTTCTCCCCTTGTTTTATTGCGTGGATACTTGCAAGACGTTGCAATGCGTGCCTTATCGTCATCAGCTGCCGTTGGTAGCTTTCGGGCTCGTCGCCGCTCGTGGGCCCTGCAGTGCGCAAGGCGGCGTTGCTGTCACCTTTGCGTTTCGCAAGGCATCCGATCGTCATCAGCGCCGCTGGTGGCACGCTGACCATCATCGCCAGTGACCCCTGCAGTGTGCCGCCGCCGCCTTTGCGTTTTGCACACCGCCATCAGCACCGCTGGTTGCGCCGGCTTTGCAGAGCAACAGCTTGAGTTTTGCAAGACCCGACAAAAAACCTTATATTAGGGCGGAAACAACCCGCACCACGTGAAGCACCGCAAGTGTCGCGAAACCCAAGCACTACTCTACGAGAAAATACATATAAACGCGGACAACAGACCGGTACGGGCTACAAGGCAACCCCTGCTCAACTTGTAGAACTTTGGGGGGCCCAAGACTACACTCCACGAAGGAATGTACTTGGTGTCGGTCACAAACAGTCCCGGACATGGCTAGCCATAACCCATAACGAAAGCGTGCACTAAATATACAACCCGTAACCACATAATAAAAAACCACATAGCCCTTTCTTGCTCTAAGAGAACCCATTCATGAACGGTCACACGGAGACCCTAAACCCCCGGAATTTCAAGCGAACTTTAACTAAAAATCAGCCTGCTCGTGGGATGCTGGGTTTTGCACGACGCCTGACCCGATCCTGTCGGTTAATGCATCACTGGACCCGTTGTCGTCCTTCTTTGCTTCAACAACGAAATAGCACCCCCGCCCCCCGCCCCCCATCTCCCCAAGCCTGACACACAAGGCTTTGGAGCTCCGTCGCCATTTCTCCGCCGCTTTCTCTTCTTTCTAGGCAAAACCCCCGGTTTCACATTTCTTTTCCTTTTGGAATAGAATCCGTAGAAATAGCAACACTTCTTCCATTGTGTGTAAAGCTCAGCCCATCTGGGGCGGGGGATTCTCCTAGAGTCTCTTCCCTTCAGGGACGGAGGCGAATGGTGGTGAAATCGTGGGGGTTTCGACTTCACTTCGAGGGGCGTTGCACATCTGTCCGCAGCAACAAACCGTGCTTCTTTCAGCCGTGGCACCTGTAAGCAAGCGTGCGGGCCCAGTTGGGTTCCGACCTTTTTCGACGTAAACACGTGCCCTTGACATCTACTGGCAGCAGTCCAAGCACTGTTCCTTCTAGCCGTGTCTTTACCCTGGAGGTTGCGTGCGACACCAGGTCGGGTCGAGCATTTCTTTAGTCGTGTTAGATCACAGATGTTAGAAGATTAAATATCCAACGAATACCTACCATTTGTACGAGGTGAATACCCCCGTCGCCATCCCGAAAGCATCGTATTTCCCCCTTCGCAATCTTGCGGGTTGCCCTCCAATGTATCGTGCAAGCTAACAAGACGCAGGCATCGTGTTTTGATGGTTGATCAGAATTCCTTACCTGAAATGCCACAGGATAATTACAAGTGGGAAAACGATCAACCGGCTCGCATAAACGAATACGCGTGTCTGAGGGTGGAGAAAGAACAGAATGAACGAAACTCCCTCCCACTGCCCTGTATTGTTAGTCGGAGACTTAGTCCGCCGGCGCCTTATTTACGAAGCAGCCTGCACCCTTACCGACCAATGCAATGGCCAATGTGCGTCGTTCACCTCTTAAGATCGGGCGTGCCAAGTTTCATAAAGCTAGTCGGAACGCCGTGGCCAGAACATGAAACTGAAAGCTCTATTGCAGGATTAAGTTAGGGCCAGTTTCGAAACCCGGTCCTGCGCTCAAGCTGGGGTTCGGCGAAAAAGAATAGGCGTGTGTTTGTTTGGACGTGCCGGGGGAGGATGAGCCTGCTAGTGAATGATGTAGTGTGTGAATATGATCGTTAGGGTAATCTTCTCCCAAACACGCTGCCAGCGTTCTCTTTCGGAATGCATTGATACTACGACAAAGAATGCCAACTTAGCCCCTGGATCCTCAACCTCCAAGCCTCCACTACCACCACCAAGCCTACAATACCGACCTCGAAAACCATTACCGGAATAACGCTAGAAAAAAAGACAAAAAAAAGATTTTGGACCCAAGCAATCTCTAGACCCTGCCTGAAGGAACCAACCACCCCCGGGTGGGCTAGTCTGACACAGAGTTGTCAACAGGAAAAAAAAAAAAGAATTCACTATTTATTCGCTGAGGGAAAAGTTGCTTCCTTGCACTCGACTTTTCCAGTTTGCCGCCCGAGCCCGCAGGGGTCGAGTGGCTATCTGGAAAACTCGAGTGCAAGAAAACAACTTCTCGAGGCAAGAAGATAGCTTCACCGTCTGCCAGCTGGCTTTGATACACCGCGAGCGGTCCTTTTGGAACGAGAAAGGAACGCTGAGGTAGCTGGCAAACCTCATCCCCGCACGGTTTGGATATTCTGCCCGGATGCGGCGCAGTGAAGATGCTTTTGAGTTTCCCGGTACGAGACCATCAACCCGCGACGGAAGCGGCGAGAAAACAGAGAAGGATATCGCTTCTGGCTGCTGAAACGCGACTATCACTCGTGTCGGGACACAAGCGCCGGAAAGTTCGCTTTGGACACCAAAGCGACGGAATCATCCGACACCCCAGTTTCATTTGACGAAGTTTGAGACGACAGCAGCGCCGAGAGAAACCTGGAACAATGGCCCGGGGACAGAGAAGACGAGCTTCTGAGCATGGCAATCCAGGCCAAACACAGAGTCGGTAGAACGACCTGGTCTGCCACATGCGAAGCGTTAGAAAAGTCCGTCCAGATGTTGGAAACGTACGCCAAGAGCGGTGTAGAAAAGTCAGCGGACAGGCAGCAAGAAACCGAAATTTACGCCAGAAAACCACCCCGCCCCAATTGTCAGCTGGAGACCTCAAAACCCCGGAGTTCCAAACAGGGCTTACGCTCCACGTGTGGAACGTGTGGATGTCCACACGTTAATTCTTTTTGGATTTTGTTCCCCCACGTGTGGATCCACAGGTACCACATGTGGATTTTGATTTATTGGTCCACATGCAGGGGAGTCTAGGCCCACTAGTGGTCAAGGCCGCACAGCCAGGTGTCGCCAAGTCCAGTAGCTACCTAGCGACGCTATCTTTTTTTTTTTGCCGTCGCACATAAGGGAAAGGTGTTTTTCCCCTCGAACCTTAAGCGCCCACACACATGTGGACCACACGTATTTTCTCTGAGACCGAAAACGGACTGGTTCCAAAAGCAAACTTCACTATAAAACGAAAAGCACGAAGATCCAACCGACGGAGAACACAGTTCCCTTGCTAGCCTACCACCCTGTTCCCAGACTCTAACCTGACCTTTGGAAGAACCACCCCACCCCCGCCTCGCGTGTCAATCACGGACTTTGAACACACCGTGTGCTTAAAACAAGAACCAGTCTCAAAACACGAAACCGTCAAGCGTCAGGGGAGCCCCAGTCGGTATCGGGGAGGGGGGGGAGAAATTACGACATTAGTCAAAGGAGAAAAAGAGCACAAAAAAGGTGCTCACAAGAAGGCAAGGTAGACCCATTGGCGAACGATCGATGGAGGAGCATCATTCGTCTTCCGGCTCGCGAAGGGCCTCGAAAACTGGTTGCGTCGCGTGCACGGCTTCCGCCAAATCCTGTGGCAAGAATTGAATATATGAGAAAGCGTGTTCGCAGTTGTTTCTCCACAGCGGCAAGGTGGCGGCAAACGAGACCCGATGGCAAATAAGGAAGGAGGGGATGGTCATTTCTTACTTGTATCCACACCTGCATTGCAGGCAAATCCTCGAGGAGGCTGCCAGTTGCGAAATCGCAAAGACTTGGGCTCCATTGCAGCCAGTGCCCCAAACCTCAAAGGAGGTTACCACCCCCACTTATATCACAAGAGTAAATGCCACCCACCGACTGGGACGCACGCGAGGAGGCGCCCGTGGCCGCGCGCATTTAACCAACACTTGACATCCCCTCCCGCATCGACACCCTCTTCCATTTTCCACTTTGTATAAGCACCTGCTTTGTAGGAAATGCTTGAGACTGCCAGTTGCGATAGATCAAAGGAGGTAAATGTGCTGTAGCCCACACGAAACACAGGTAACCCTGGGTTTAGTGGCGGGCGTAAGCGTTCAACAAAAAAGACCCACTTTGTAGTTGTATTGTTTTCTCCCCCTCTAGCCTCCTTCGAAATGAGCACAAGGCAGTCCCTCGAGTATTTCTTCTTCATTTTTTGTTTCCAGGCCAGCCCGAATTGGGGTCGCCCCAGCAATCCAGGAATTGCCCGAGAGTATCTACGAGCAAAAAAATCTAGAAAAAAGAAGAAGAAAAAAAAAGGTCGCAAGACACCAAACTGATCGTCCTTCGGGATCGACGGTAACACAAAAAAAAACCTTATTTTAGGACGGAAACAACCCGCACCACGTGAAGCACCGCAACTGCCGCGAAATCCAAGCACCACACTGCGAGAAAATACATATAAACGCGGACAACAGACCGGTACGGGCTACAAGGCAACCCCTGCTCAACTTGTAGAACGTGGGGGGCCCAAGACTACACTCCACGAAGGAATGTACTTGGTGTCGGTCACAAACAGTCCCGGACATGGCTAGCCATAACCCATAACGAACGTGCACTAAATATACAACCCGTAACCACATAGCCCTTTCTTGCTCTAAGAGAACCCATTCATGAACGGTCACAAGGAGACCCTAAAACCCCGGAATTTCAAGCGAACTTTAATTCTAAAAAGAAAGCCCCGTTGTTGAACTAATTAGTCCCTCGGGATCGTCAGCAGCACCAAAAATAACTAAGTCCGAGCATCAGTCTGATGCCCGCCCGTCCGCCGATCTGTCGTTTTGCCGTGTTTGTTGGCAGCGACAAACATTAGTTCTTGCGCCCGGTTAAAACAATTATAGGGGCGCCACGTCAAGCAACACTCGAACGCCACCCACGGCGTTCGTTCCTCCCCAATTATTTTCAGATTCGTACCCTCTAGCTTTCGTGCCATTTCCAGCCGTCACAAAATTAGACAAGTAGTGAGAGTTCGCCACCCGCCCAACCGCGGTAGATACAAACATGGAGAAGCAAGGCAAAGCGTGCAACCGACACCACCCAACGGGTCTCAGCGTACGTCGCTGCCTGCCTTCAATAGCATTCGAATCGTACGGACAGTACAGCGCATCAACGTGCACGGCAGACGCGGCAAGGGATCGGGCTAGCCCAATACATTCTCCGAAAACAGTAAAAAACCTTTGCCCTTCGGTACCTACACTTCCTGCTAAGACTCTTTCGGAGGAGATGTGTGGGGCCTCCACAATGTTGATTCACTCTGTCGTAGAAGCACCTGCTTTGTAGGAAATATTTGAGGAGATTGCCAGTTGCGAAATGCCAAAATTGTGGTACTCATCAGCATGCCGATGACCCCACCAAAAATCGCAACAATACTCCAATGTCAAAGGAGGTAAATGTGCTGTAGCCTACACGAAACACAGGCGAATCTGGGTGTAGTGGCAGGTGTAAGCGATTCAATGAAAAATACCCACTTTGTAGTCGTATTGTTTTCTCCCCCTCTAGCCTCCGTCGAAATAAGCACACGGCAGCCCCTCGAGAATTTCGACGCGATACGACATCTTCCGTCAGACCGCCCTGGGCCGTAATTGAAAATGCCGCGGCTAGCGGTGGCAAGCTTCTCACTCCCTCCAACGTTGCATGTTTGTTAAGGCGTTAACCGCCGCCATAGGCCGCGCAGTCGTGAGGAAAGAAGAGGGCTATACCCGCCACTGAACCCAGATTTACCTGAGTTTCGTATGGGCTACAGCACATTTACCTCCTTTGATCTATCGCAACTGGCAGTCTCCTCAAGCCGTGTAGGGGTAGACCCGCATGATTGT
This sequence comes from Diplonema papillatum, assembly GCA_030068145.1. NCBI lineage: Eukaryota > Euglenozoa > Diplonemea > Diplonemida > Diplonemidae > Diplonema > Diplonema papillatum. Next base: position 87,185 of record JAPJBO010000726.1, read on the forward strand.
CGTGTAGGGGTAGACCCGCATGACCTCACGTCCGTTCAACACGGTTCGGTAGTTACAGCACTTGGGATCCCTTTTGTTCGTTACAAGGCAGCGATCCCCCGCGAGCAGAGCTCACCCGCCGGGCCAGAGCGCCCGCTGCAGCGCACTGTAGCTGAGAGCCGCAACTTGTAGCCTGCCTCAGGAGCGACTTACGCCCGCCGTAGCTGCGGTGGCTGCCGGGGGAGGAAGACCGACCGCACGGCGTCGGCACAATATCCCCACGGATTCTTTACATTCTAACCCAAACTAACCCAAACTGGTGTCTGGTGCATGACACAGTACGATCGAAGAGGCAGTCACCTAGTAAATAAAGCAGGCCATCGCCACAGATACTCTTTGCATTCTAACCCCAGCTTACCGAAACTATCAAAGCCTATCAGCAGCGGGTCTCTTCGTGACTACAAAGCAGGAAGCTTAGCTTTGGACTCCCCGGCTGCCTGCAGGGCTATGTTGTGCTTGAGCGCTGCAGCCCAGCGAGCGTACCTGTCCGCGACCGTGCGCCGGCGGCTGTTCGGCTTCTGGACGAGCACGAAGAGAAGTGAGGAGACCGGAAACTCCCCCGAGATATGGTCCCAGCACTCTAACTCGTCTCTCTCTCTCTCTCTCTGTTTGTCAAGAGAGCCTCCGAATGTCGGGCCTAGAACAGCACCACACGTGAAGCCACCGGACAGCCAGACCCGAGTCGTCAACAGCACACGCTCCCTCAGTACGTCGATTAACTTGTCGAGGGCTGTGGCTCGACTAACTCTGGCTTTTGCGCGAAACCTAGCCCCCAGAAGGAGTTTCCTTCTGTTCGCGTGCCATTCGTGCGTCGGGCCTTCCCCGAGCGACCATTTGCCCAGCCGAGGACACCACCCACGCAATTCAGGACGAGCGTGGCAGGGAAACGGTAGCACGTTGTGCATAGTGTGTACTGTCCGTGCACGAGGCGCAGAAGAGTACCGAGACTCCTGGATGCAGGTTCCTCGATCGACCTTCGGCTTGCACCTTGTCCAGAAGGACCGGATTGCTTGCAGTCACTTCTTAGCTTCGAGACCGAAATCCCGATGCTGCCATTGCTTTCATGCAGTAGATCATGAAGCAAGGCGGTGCGCTTCACTTCCTGCGTCGGGTGATGATATGTTCAAGTTTGGAGCGTGAACCTCACGGCCGAAGACGGTGAGAGCTTCAGTCGAAGAACTGTTTTTTTTATATTTTTTTTTTTTTTTGGAAAATACACTTAAGACTAATAAGAATCCGAGCGACAGGTTTGCCGCTCCATCCGTCCAGAGAAACAAAGTAGCTTGCTTACGTACAGCACCCGCAACGGCGATGCACGTAAAAGGTAACGAAGTCAACGACATAACGTGTAATTCGGGAAAGCCGTCCCTCCCAGATAGGTTTATACCCTGTACATGACGTATGGAATAGTACCAACTTCGGGTAGGCTTGTCTGACACTTGCGGTCGTCGGAGAAAATAAAAGAAGTCCAGGGAATACAGGCTCTCCGGCCGACTGGAAGGCCAGCCTGGCCGGCTTGTTTCCGTGTCCCTTCAAGTATCCGAGCACGATCCGCAGTCGGGAACCATATCCAGCCATGTACCCAGTGCGGAACAACGGTCACCAAAGCTGGCTCTCGCCGTTCGTGGAAGAAATAGGGTCTCAGAATCCCCAGGAGACATTGCCCCCAAAACCCAAACCGGAAACGGTAACATACCCAGTCGTTGCAACTTTTAAACGGGGTTGCTTCAGGGGGTTCCATATATCTAAACTCTTCAGATGTTTGCCAAGCTTTTGACCCAATACCCGAAGCTAAGCCCCGTCACCCCTAATTCTACGTTCCTAACAGCTCGTACACTTCTATTTTATTCAACCGCTTCTTCGGTGACTGCTTAACATCGAGCATGCATGGAGGACAGTGTTCTGTCTAAACTATACTAAGATTCTCCCCCTTCCGTAATCCCTGATTCTACTATCCTATCGGGCCGTACTCCTGCTTTTTTGATCGTTCTCCCTCCCTTCTCTCCCGACCTTACCCCACTCGCCTATCCAATGACCCACTCTAGCCTACTTGCGCAAACACTTTTCTCTTGCAAACACGCGCCGCGCCTCACAGGACAGTACCGAAAAAAATACTCGACGTAGCTGCTTTGACTCCGAATGGAAGGGGAGGAAATATAGAGGTAGAGGAAACACAATCTAAATTGTTCTTCGCTTAGTGTTGTTTTCTCACTCAGGACTTTGACCTGTGTTGTGTTTTTGTGTCTTGTCGTGTAGGGGTAGACCCGCATGACCTCACGTCCGTTCAACACGTGATTCGGTAGTTACAGCACTTGGGATCCCTTCGGTTCTTTGTCTGGCAGCATCGAGCATTTCCTTCCATGTGGCGCTTTTGTGGTACAAAAAGGCTTAGCTCCACTCTAAAAAGGCTTAGCCCCTTGGTCCGCATCAGAAGTTTTAACTTCCCGCGCGCTCAGCGACGAGATCCAAGAGGAATGTCTTGACAAATGCTGTCCGATGCCCATTCGCCAACGCAGCAAAATCGTCGGAAACACAAAAGCAACACTGCCGGAAACACAAAAAAAAAAAAAAAAAAAAACGTGCGCCAACTCTGCCCATTCTGCGTTGAGCCTGTGTTTGTTTTCAGAGAGAAATTCATCGACATTTGCTCCCCCTCCCCCCCCCAAGAAACATTTCCCCCCCCCCCGGTCGCAGACGGGACCAGTGCGGTGTTGAGCACATACCCATTCCAAGCACGTTCTTGCAATCCCCCCCCGGGTTAACTCGCCGCAGCCTTTGTGAACGTACGGAGGTCCCAGAACAAGTGACGTGCTTGAGGTGAGAACACCTGAGGCGCGACTTGAGAATCGCGTTGCTCGCTCTGTTCACTCAACCCGAAAAGACGAGAGAGAACGCGGTGGTAAACTGCTTTTGTTTGCTTTGTATCAAGTTCGAACTATTGCTACCGCTGGTGGGCTTAGGTGGCGACTTGCCACTCGCTCCTGAATCTGTGTGTGCATCAAACGGTGACGTCCAGCAGTTTCTTTCTGACGAAAAACGAAGCCACGAATACCGCTCAAAGTATTTGCGGAAAATCAAGAAAAGCCTCCGTTTTCACATGTCTTTCTGTTCGAATGTGACACGGACAGGGCGATGCAACTGTCGTTCTGTTCGAATGAGACACGGACAGGGCGATGCAACTGAAGAGGCAGGAGCACTTCTTGTCCACTCATCCCGCATTTGTTCCGGACGTCTCGGAGCGGATCACGTTGGTCTGATCATCAGCACCGGCCCAATTACCCTTTTCAGCCTTTTTTGAGAGGTCTCACCCCCTTCCCCCTAATTCTAGCCCTTTGGTTCCACCCTCCCCGAACAGGAATTGTCCGTGCTCTGATAGCACTGTCGTTGAAACACCAATAGAACATTTCGGAGTTGGGGCTTGCACTGATAAACGAAGCAACGGACGATCAGCACCAACTGACCAAACGTGATGAAAACGACAAGGCAAAAGTTTAACGGCTTGTCACGTGGGCGGCCCTGAGATTACCCCCCTCAGGTGACACCACTTTATCTTTAGCCATACTTCAACTTTCTTGTTCCTCTCTGGAGGGAGTTTCCTGTAGTAGCACTTTTTCGTTGGCTTCGTTTTCTCGTTCATGTGCAACCGTTGTTCCGGTAATTTTCTCGTCGGTACAGATGTACTGTTTTTTTTAAAATCATAATGAAAACGTGGGACCAAGCCTCAGCGGACGGAAAGCAGTCACCAGACTCGCGACAGCCAGGCCTCTACGACACGCGACGGGTGCCTCGTCTAGCTCTAGCGGGCTTGCACCGACTTCAGGTCGTGCGCGTGCCACTCGATTGACCGTTCTCGTCTCTGTCAAGTGGATCCACCTCAACCCGCGGTATAGAAGGCGACGAGGTTGAATCGAGTTGGGTTCTTCGGACAACTATTCAAAATAAAAGCGGACTGGCAAAGCACATAGGAAATAAGAGCGCGCGCTAAAATAAGTCGAATAGTCGGCAACAGGCAACAAAGATACACAAGTACACGTGCTGCCACTACAGCAGGTACGATACGCACACTAGCATACTGTACCTTAAAGGAACCTTTACGACAATGGTCACCCGGAGACTTTAAAACCCCGGATCCCCAAGCGAACTTGCACTCTAAAAGTTGCGCTTGTCCAACGGGGCCCGAAAGGTGCCTTTTCCGCGTGTCCAACCTGCTTCACGCAGGCCCTTGCACCAGTCCCTGGACCTTACTTCTTTGCATTGTTCTTATTAGGACCGGGGATGCCGCCTTCGCCTTCGTGGCAGAAGTGCCTTTCGTGTTTGGCTTTTGCCACGTTTGTCTGCAATATGTAACCGCCCTGTCCGCTGGTATCTTATCCGTATTATTTCGTACCCGTGTTGTCACTGCCTCTGCATCTGCTATAATTTTGGTACGGTGGGAACTGCAGCAAAGCGCGTGGCAGGGCGGCGGGTCACATATAGTCTGTCAGCAATCACGTGCCACAGGGCGAGAAGAAGAAGAAGAAGAAGAAGAAGAAGAAGAAGAAGAAGAAGAAGAAGAAGAAGAAGAAGAAGAAGAAGAAGAAGAAGAAGAAGAAGAAGAAGAAGAAGAAGAAGAAGAAGAAGAAGAAAAGAAGAAGAAGAAGAAGAAGAAGAAGAAGAAGAAGAAGAAGAAGAAGAAAAGAAGAAGAAAAGAAAAAGGCGCTCCTGGTCCAGGAACGTGACGGTCAACCACAGCCTGCAAAGCTTGAGTCGGAGGCAGCACAGTGCCACAACCCCGTCCGCTCTGCCCTGCGGCTGACCGTCTCGACAAGCTTGTGTTCAGCGCGCGCCAAGCCCCAAGGTGCGCCACGCCTTGATGCTTTAGTTTGGGAAATCGGTAGCCACTTGACCCGTAGGCCCGTGGCTCTGCAGTACCGCCGAAGAGGTGAAGCTTGGCTCCCGTGTAGCAGGCTTTCCCTGGTACCTACTCACGTGCCACAGGACGAGACGAAAATGAAACAAATCGCTTACCTCGTGAGAAATGGCCACAGTTGCCATGCCCGCCCTCACCCCCGCGAAGAAGACTTGATGCTAGCATCGACCATGCGTGGGAGGCAGTGTCCTGCGTACACATTACTGGGGGCGGGGGGGGCCCGAATTATCAGAGGGGGCTAAATACGCGGGTACCGTTAAATCCAGCTGGCATCGCAATTTTCCAGATCAATATAAATATTTTGTTGACCGCACTACCCTGCACCCACATCCTGGACGAGCTTTCGGGTGGCAATTGTTCGTGATTGTAGAGGGTCGTACTCGGGTACTCGACCCGGCCCTTTACAATTGCCAATTTGTAGCCCAAACCCACCTGTTCGGCTGCTGTCGCTTTGTCCCTCCGTCGAAATGAGCCGAGCGCCTTCGGTGTATTCATTCCTCCCCCAAACCCTCCCCCTTCTCACCTCCCCGCGCGGCTCCCGATCGATTCACGTTGCGCGCCTCCGTTCGGCTGTCGCTGGTTCCCCGGCCTCTCTCTCACTCTATTCCATTCTTCTTAGGACCCCTTTCCTTACACAAGGCTTGGAAAGCGCCAGCTTCGAAGAAAGTGCTCGACGAAGCTGCCAGACACAACCGAACGGATCCAAGTGCTGTAACTAGTCTCAGTTTTACAGTGCAGTGTTGGGTACTATGTAGTTGGCAGCATACTACATGAAACTTACCAACGCATACGAGTTCCGGTACTTCGCACAAACACTCCACGAAGGAATGTAATTGGTGCGTTGCTCAGGGTAGTCGAAGGCCTGACAATCACACTAATGCAACAAATTGGTGGTGACCCCTCCGAACAGTCTCCCTGGCCCTGGCCCACGCCTGATGCCGCAACCCCTTAACCCGGGCGGCGGCGCTTTGGCATGAGCCAGGAACCTCAAGGGGAGCAGCGCGAGAGGAATCATCCACGCTTCAAAGGCCCACACACACTAATGCAACAAATTTACAATTGGTGTCGGTCACAAACAGTCCCGGAGGCTAGCCATAACCCATAACGAAAGCGTGCACCAAATACACAACCCAGAACCATGTAGCCCATTCTTGCTCTAAGAGAACCCATTTAACAACGGTCGCGCGGAGACCCTAACCCCCCGGAATTTCAAGCGAACTTTAACTCTAAACAAACCGCCAGCACTGTCAAAGACGCGGGCGAGCGTGTTCAGGCAGCGCAAAGAACTGTATCTTGCGCACAGCGAAAGGGAATGGTCGCCAGGCATGAAGAAGCTGTCGGGTAGTCACGCAGCGCGGGCTTGTTCCCATCAACAATACACCAGAGTCCTGATGTGCCAAATAACACAGAAGCCCACACCGGGTGGGGGATAACGAAGAAGCAGGCGTACACAGGTTCAAAGTGCGCGAAGCGAAAGAAGAAGACTTCACGGGAGTGGAGAATGGCCGCCTGGCACGAATAAGCGGCACCGCGTGTTCATCTGGGCATACGCGGCGCGGGTCTGTCTGTAATTCTGTGAGTCACCGACCGGCTGCTATCCAGATGCGCCTAAGGACCACTATCACCCAAAAGCGAGAACTTCTTACCTCGGGCTTATTGGACAGGCCGCGTTGCTGCCCGCAAACCTTGCACTCGTATGCTTACGAAGCCTACAAATTGTAAGGCAACCCGCTCTCCGCTTAGCACAGAAAACAGATTGCATAATATCGTCACAGGCCGAGCGACACAGTTTCCGAACTACCCAACACACTAGTAGTAAATAGTCAAAATACCGTCCGCGTAACGCAAGAAACAATTTGAATAACGTCGTCATCAATAGTTTCTGAACCGAACCCAACACAGAGTGGGGGGGGGGACCAAGAAGCAGGCGCAGGCGTGTTCAAAGTGCGCGAAGCGAAAGGGGGCGCGAAGGGAGGGGCGGGATGGCGGACGTGATGAAGCGGCTGCTGGTGCCGCCGTCGAAGTCGAGCCGCGTGGCCGCCTGCTGCGACTTCGGCGTGGGCCCGCGAGGCCGACGCCGAGATGTGGGAGCGCGTCAGCGCCCGCTACCCGGACCGCCGCGACGCCGCACGCCGCCGGCCCTCCCGCTGCCGATGGAAGAGGACGCGCCGTTGTCGAAGTCAAGCCTGGCCGCCTGCTACAACATCATAAGAAGTACTGCCTCTCGGCGTATGTATACGTTGACAGAGTCAGGCCTTCTACTAGTAAATAGTCAAAAATGCTGTCCGCTTAAGACAAGAAACAAACATTATATGTACGCTGACAAGAGCCAGGCCTACGAACAGCCTAAACGATGTCGTCATCACACAGGGTGGGGGGAGACCAAGAAGCAGGCGCACACGTATTCAAAGTGCGCGCGAAGGGAGGGGCGGGATGACGAGTCATCGCCGGACGTGAAGAAGCGGCTGCTGGTGCCGCCGCCTGCTGCGACTTCGGCGTGGGCCCGCGAGGCCGACGCCGAGATGTGGGAGCGCGTCAGCGCCCGCTACCCGGACCGCCGCGACGCCGGCCGCACGCCGACCCCGCCGCCGGCCCTCCCGCTGCCGAAGGAAGAGTACGCGCCGTCGTCGAAGTCAAGCCTGGCCGCCTGCTACGGCTTCGGAACCAACATCATAAGAAGTACTGCCTCTTCGGCGTATGTATACGTTGACAGAGTCAGGCCTTCTACTAGTAAATAGTCAAAAATGCTGTCCGCTTAAGACAAGAAACAAACATTATGTGTACGCTGACAAGAGCCAGGCCTACGAACAGCCTAAACGATGTCGTCATCACACAGGGTGGGGGGAGACCAAGAAGCAGGCGCACACGTATTCAAAGTGCGCGCGAAGGGAGGGGCGGGATGGCGAGTCATCGCCGGACGTGAAGAAGCGGCTGCTGGTGCCGCCGCCTGCTGCGACTTCGGCGTGGGCCCGCGAGGCCGACGCCGAGATGTGGGAGCGCGTCAGCGCCCGCTACCCGGACCGCCGCGACGCCGCACGCCGCCGGCCCTCCCGCTGCCGATGGAAGAGGACGCGCCGTTGTCGAAGTCAAGCCTGGCCGCCTGCTACGGCTTCGGAACCAACATCATAAGAAGAACTGTCTCTTCGGCGTATGTATACGTTGACAGAGTCAGGCCTTCTACTAGTAAATAGTCAAAAATGCTGTCCGCTTAAGACAAGAAACAAACATTATGTGTACGCTGACAAGAGCCAGGCCTACTAGCAGCCTAAACGATGTCGTCATCACACAGGGTGGGGGGAGACCAAGAAGCAGGCGCACACGTATTCAAAGTGCGCGCGAAGGGAGGGGCGGGATGGCGAGTCTCCCGCCGGACGTGAAGAAGCGGCTGCTGGTGCCGCCGCCTGCTGCGACTTCGGCGTGGGCCCGCGAGGCCGACGCCGAGATGTGGGAGCGCGTCAGCGCCCGCTACCCGGACCGCCGCGACGCCGCACGCCGCCGGCCCTCCCGCTGCCGATGGAAGAGTACGCGCCGTCGTCGAAGTCAAGCCTGGCCGCCTGCTACGGCTTCGGAACCAACATCATAAGAAGTACTGCCTCTTCGGCGTATGTATACGTTGACAGAGTCAGGCCTTCTACTAGTAAATAGTCAAAAATGCTGTCCGCTTAAGACAAGAAACAAACATTATGTGTACGCTGACAAGAGCCAGGCCTACGAACAGCCTAAACGATGTCGTCATCACACAGGGTGGGAGGAGACCAAGAAGCAGGCGCACACGTATTCAAAGTGCGCGCGAAGGGAGGGGCGGGATGGCGAGTCTCCCGCCGGACGTGAAGAAGCGGCTGCTGGTGCCGCCGTCGAAGTCGAGCCGCGTGGCCGCCTGCTGCGACTTCGGCGTGGGCCCGCGAGGCCGACGCCGAGATGTGGGAGCGCGTCAGCGCCCGCTACCCGGACCGCCGCGACGCCGCACGCCGCCGGCCCTCCCGCTGCCGATGGAAGAGGACGCGCCGTTGTCGAAGTCAAGCCTGGCCGCCTGCTACGGCTTCGGAACCAACATCATAAGAAGAACTGTCTCTTCGGCGTATGTATACGTTGACAGAGTCAGGCCTTCTACTAGTAAATAGTCAAAAATGCTGTCCGCTTAAGACAAGAAACAAACATTATGTGTACGCTGACAAGAGCCAGGCCTACTAGCAGCCTAAACGATGTCGTCATCACACAGGGTGGGGGGAGACCAAGAAGCAGGCGCACACGTATTCAAAGTGCGCGCGAAGGGAGGGGCGGGATGGCGAGTCTCCCGCCGGACGTGAAGAAGCGGCTGCTGGTGCCGCCGTCGAAGTCGAGCCGCGTGGCCGCCGCCTGCTGCGACTTCGGCGTGGGCCCGCGAGGCCGACGCCGAGATGTGGGAGCGCGTCAGCGCCCGCTACCCGGACCGCCGCGACGCCGCACGCCGCCGGCCCTCCCGCTGCCGATGGAAGAGGACGCGCCGTTGTCGAAGTCAAGCCTGGCCGCCTGCTACGGCTTCGGAACCAACATCATAAGAAGTACTGCCTCTTCGGCGTATGTATACGTTGACAGAGTCAGGCCTTCTACTAGTAAATAGTCAAAAATGCTGTCCGCTTAAGACAAGAAACAAACATTATGTGTACGCTGACAAGAGCCAGGCCTACGAACAGCCTAAACGATGTCGTCATCACACAGGGTGGGGGGAGACCAAGAAGCAGGCGCACACGTATTCAAAGTGCGCGCGAAGGGAGGGGCGGGATGGCGAGTCATCGCCGGACGTGAAGAAGCGGCTGCTGGTGCCGCCGCCTGCTGCGACTTCGGCGTGGGCCCGCGAGGCCGACGCCGAGATGTGGGAGCGCGTCAGCGCCCGCTACCCGGACCGCCGCGACGCCGGCCGCACGCCGACCCCGCCGCCGGCCCTCCCGCTGCCGATGGAAGAGTACGCGCCGTCGTCGAAGTCAAGCCTGGCCGCCTGCTACGGCTTCGGAACCAACATCATAAGAAGTACTGCCTCTTCGGCGTATGTATACGTTGACAGAGTCAGGCCTTCTACTAGTAAATAGTCAAAAATGCTGTCCGCTTAAGACAAGAAACAAACATTATGTGTACGCTGACAAGAGCCAGGCCTACGAACAGCCTAAACGATGTCGTCATCACACAGGGTGGGGGGAGACCAAGAAGCAGGCGCACACGTATTCAAAGTGCGCGCGAAGGGAGGGGCGGGATGGCGAGTCATCGCCGGACGTGAAGAAGCGGCTGCTGGTGCCGCCGCCTGCTGCGACTTCGGCGTGGGCCCGCGAGGCCGACGCCGAGATGTGGGAGCGCGTCAGCGCCCGCTACCCGGACCGCCGCGACGCCGGCCGCACGCCGACCCCGCCCCCGGCCCTCCCGCTGCCGAAGGAAGAGTACGCGCCGTCGTCGAAGTCAAGCCTGGCCGCCTGCTACGGCTTCGGAACCAACATCATAAGAAGAACTGCCTCTTCGGCGTATGTATACGTTGACAGAGTCAGGCCTTCTACTAGTAAATAGTCAAAAATGCTGTCCGCTTAAGACAAGAAACAAACATTATGTGTACGCTGACAAGAGCCAGGCCTACTAGCAGCCTAAACGATGTCGTCATCACACAGGGTGGGGGGAGACCAAGAAGCAGGCGCACACGTATTCAAAGTGCGCGCGAAGGGAGGGGCGGGATGGCGACGGACGTGAAGAAGCGGCTGCTGGTGCCGCCGCCTGCTGCGACTTCGGCGTGGGCCCGCGAGGCCGACGCCGAGATGTGGGAGCGCGTCAGCGCCCGCTACCCGGACCGCCGCGACGCCGGCCGCACGCCGACCCCGCCGCCGGCCCTCCCGCTGCCGAAGGAAGAGTACGCGCCGTCGTCGAAGTCAAGCCTGGCCGCCTGCTACGGCTTCGGAACCAACATCATAAGAAGTACTGCCTCTTCGGCGTATGTATACGTTGACAGAGTCAGGCCTTCTACTAGTAAATAGTCAAAAATGCTGTCCGCTTAAGACAAGAAACAAACATTATGTGTACGCTGACAAGAGCCAGGCCTACGAACAGCCTAAACGATGTCGTCATCACACAGGGTGGGGGGAGACCAAGAAGCAGGCGCACACGTATTCAAAGTGCGCGCGAAGGGAGGGGCGGGATGGCGAGTCATCGCCGGACGTGAAGAAGCGGCTGCTGGTGCCGCCGCCTGCTGCGACTTCGGCGTGGGCCCGCGAGGCCGACGCCGAGATGTGGGAGCGCGTCAGCGCCCGCTACCCGGACCGCCGCGACGCCGCACGCCGCCGGCCCTCCCGCTGCCGATGGAAGAGGACGCGCCGTTGTCGAAGTCAAGCCTGGCCGCCTGCTACGGCTTCGGAACCAACATCATAAGAAGAACTGTCTCTTCGGCGTATGTATACGTTGACAGAGTCAGGCCTTCTACTAGTAAATAGTCAAAAATGCTGTCCGCTTAAGACAAGAAACAAACATTATGTGTACGCTGACAAGAGCCAGGCCTACTAACAGCCTAAACGATGTCGTCATCACACAGGGTGGGGGGAGACCAAGAAGCAGGCGCACACGTATTCAAAGTGCGCGCGAAGGGAGGGGCGGGATGGCGAGTCATCGCCGGACGTGAAGAAGCGGCTGCTGGTGCCGCCGCCTGCTGCGACTTCGGCGTGGGCCCGCGAGGCCGACGCCGAGATGTGGGAGCGCGTCAGCGCCCGCTACCCGGACCGCCGCGACGCCGCACGCCGCCGGCCCTCCCGCTGCCGATGGAAGAGGACGCGCCGTTGTCGAAGTCAAGCCTGGCCGCCTGCTACGGCTTCGGAACCAACATCATAAGAAGAACTGTCTCTTCGGCGTATGTATACGTTGACAGAGTCAGGCCTTCTACTAGTAAATAGTCAAAAATGCTGTCCGCTTAAGACAAGAAACAAACATTATGTGTACGCTGACAAGAGCCAGGCCTACTAGCAGCCTAAACGATGTCGTCATCACACAGGGTGGGGGGAGACCAAGAAGCAGGCGCACACGTATTCAAAGTGCGCGCGAAGGGAGGGGCGGGATGGCGAGTCTCCCGCCGGACGTGAAGAAGCGGCTGCTGGTGCCGCCGCCTGCTGCGACTTCGGCGTGGGCCCGCGAGGCCGACGCCGAGATGTGGGAGCGCGTCAGCGCCCGCTACCCGGACCGCCGCGACGCCGCACGCCGCCGGCCCTCCCGCTGCCGATGGAAGAGTACGCGCCGTCGTCGAAGTCAAGCCTGGCCGCCTGCTACGGCTTCGGAACCAACATCATAAGAAGTACTGCCTCTTCGGCGTATGTATACGTTGACAGAGTCAGGCCTTCTACTAGTAAATAGTCAAAAATGCTGTCCGCTTAAGACAAGAAACAAACATTATGTGTACGCTGACAAGAGCCAGGCCTACGAACAGCCTAAACGATGTCGTCATCACACAGGGTGGGGGGAGACCAAGAAGCAGGCGCACACGTATTCAAAGTGCGCGCGAAGGGAGGGGCGGGATCCCGCCGGACGTGAAGAAGCGGCTGCTGGTGCCGCCGCCTGCTGCGACTTCGGCGCGTGGGCCCGCGAGGCCGACGCCGAGATGTGGGAGCGCGTCAGCGCCCGCTACCCGGACCGCCGCGACGCCGGCCGCACGCCGACCCCGCCGCCGGCCCTCCCGCTGCCGAAGGAAGAGTACGCGCCGTCGTCGAAGTCAAGCCTGGCCGCCTGCTACGGCTTCGGAACCAACATCATAAGAAGTACTGCCTCTTCGGCGTATGTATACGTTGACAGAGTCAGGCCTTCTACTAGTAAATAGTCAAAAATGCTGTCCGCTTAAGACAAGAAACAAACATTATGTGTACGCTGACAAGAGCCAGGCCTACGAACAGCCTAAACGATGTCGTCATCACACAGGGTGGGGGGAGACCAAGAAGCAGGCGCACACGTATTCAAAGTGCGCGCGAAGGGAGGGGCGGGATGGCGGACGTGAAGAAGCGGCTGCTGGTGCCGCCGTCGAAGTCGAGCCGCGTGGCCGCCTGCTGCGACTTCGGCGTGGGCCCGCGAGGCCGACGCCGAGATGTGGGAGCGCGTCAGCGCCCGCTACCCGGACCGCCGCGACGCCGCACGCCGCCGGCCCTCCCGCTGCCGATGGAAGAGTACGCGCCGTCGTCGAAGTCAAGCCTGGCCGCCTGCTACGGCTTCGGAACCAACATCATAAGAAGAACTGTCTCTTCGGCGTATGTATACGTTGACAGAGTCAGGCCTTCTACTAGTAAATAGTCAAAAATGCTGTCCGCTTAAGACAAGAAACAAACATTATGTGTACGCTGACAAGAGCCAGGCCTACGAACAGCCTAAACGATGTCGTCATCACACAGGGTGGGAGGAGACCAAGAAGCAGGCGCACACGTATTCAAAGTGCGCGCGAAGGGAGGGGCGGGATGGCGAGTCTCCCGCCGGACGTGAAGAAGCGGCTGCTGGTGCCGCCGTCGAAGTCGAGCCGCGTGGCCGCCTGCTGCGACTTCGGCGTGGGCCCGCGAGGCCGACGCCGAGATGTGGGAGCGCGTCAGCGCCCGCTACCCGGACCGCCGCGACGCCGCACGCCGCCGGCCCTCCCGCTGCCGATGGAAGAGTACGCGCCGTCGTCGAAGTCAAGCCTGGCCGCCTGCTACGGCTTCGGAACCAACATCATAAGAAGAACTGTCTCTTCGGCGTATGTATACGTTGACAGAGTCAGGCCTTCTACTAGTAAATAGTCAAAAATGCTGTCCGCTTAAGACAAGAAACAAACATTATGTGTACGCTGACAAGAGCCAGGCCTACGAACAGCCTAAACGATGTCGTCATCACACAGGGTGGGGGGAGACCAAGAAGCAGGCGCACACGTATTCAAAGTGCGCGCGAAGGGAGGGGCGGGATGGCGAGTCTCCCGCCGGACGTGAAGAAGCGGCTGCTGGTGCCGCCGTCGAAGTCGAGCCGCGTGGCCGCCTGCTGCGACTTCGGCGCGTGGGCCCGCGAGGCCGACGCCGAGATGTGGGCGCGCGTCAGCGCCCGCTACCCGGACCGCCGCGACGCCGGCCGCACGCCGACCCCGCCCCCGGCCCTCCCGCTGCCGAAGGAAGAGTACGCGCCGCCGCTCAAGCGGAAGGCGTCGCACCAGGACCTGTCTCCCGCGTCCGAAGAAACCCCGCCGCCCCTGCCGGAGCAGCTGCCGGCCGCCGGCAATAGCGGTCTCCCGGCGCCCCCGCTGCTGCCAAGCTACTCGGCTCCCGCCGACTATCAGGAAGACCCGCTTCCAGCGGAGCCTGCCGCCGGCGAGAGTGACCCGCCCAGCAGGAAATCGACGCCCAGTCCGCCGCCACCGGAGCGCATTGTGCTCATGGCGTCGGCGACGTTCCTGGAGCACCCGAAAACGGTCTATCCCCCCAGGGGGTCGAACGTGGTTCAGTCCGTCAGCGGCGCGACGATGGCGGCCCCGCGCGGCCGGTTCTGCGGCGACGGGAGGTACCTGGGGTGCGCAGTCGTCTTCGAGGACAGCGACGACGACGAGGACGTGATCCAAGTCATCAACACGCCGGGCCCCTCGGCATCGTCGACCGTGCAACCGCCGACGGCGGCGGAGGCCGGCGCCGCGCAGGCGCTTCTTTCGTCGGTCACTGCCGCGTACACCCTGACGGAGGGCCGCAGCTTCACCGGGTTGGACCACGTCCTCTTCGTCCCTTGGGGCCCGCAGCACTTGATGCCGCTTTCCGTCTCCATCTTCGCGGAAATCGACCGCCTCGAGACGAAGCTGCTCTGCATACCGAAGCACGTCGGTGTGCACATCGTGTCCGGCTACAAAGACGTGCGCCCGCTTCTGGGCGATCCCGCCACGGGCCGGCCATACAACGTGGTGACGCGGCTCTTCAACTCGCAGCGGCTGTTCATCGAGACTCCGAACGACCTCAAAGGCAAAGGCTCGGTCGAGAACAAGATGCAGATCAGCATCTTCGTCGCGCACGAGAAGTGCCAGCCGAAGGCGGGGTTCACTGTACTCGGCAGCAACACGGAGGCGCTCGCCGAGCTTCTCGCTCAGATGGCGCGCAAGCAGCGGTCGCTGCTTGTGTTCGACTACCCGCTGCTGCAGCAGCACGTCGACGGCTTCCTACACAACCTGAAGAGTCGACTCGCGAACAAGTCGTCCAACAGGCTGTATTCCATCAGAACATAGCCCGCGCCATCCGGATCCACCAACCAACTGCCGCTGAAACAGAAGAACGGAAAAAGCGGATCTGGCGCTTCCTTTGCTTGTGTGCACTTCCTTCCAACCTGTTTTGTTCATCTTGCGGGAGTGAGGCGGGCAGCATCTTCGTCGCGCACGAAGTGCCAGCCGAAGGCGGGGTTCACGGCAGCAACACGGAGGCGCTCGCTGAGCTCGAGATGGCGCGCAAGCAGCGGTCGCTGCTTGTGTTCGACTACCCGCTGCTGCAGCAGCACGTCGACGGCTTCCTGCACAACCTGAAGAGACGGCTCGCGAACAAGTCGTCCAACAGGCTGTATTCCATCAGAACATAGCCCGCGCCATCCGGATCCACCAACCAACTGCCGCTGAACAGAAGAACGGAAAAAGCGGATCTGGCGCTTCCTTTGCTTGTGTGCACTTCCTTCCAACCTGTTTTGTTCATCTTGCGGGAGTGAGGCGGGCAGCATCTTCGTCGTGCACGAAGTGCCAGCCGAAGGCGGGGTTCACGGCAGCAACACGGAGGCGCTCGCTGAGCTCCTCGCGCAGATGGCGCGCAAGCAGCGGTCGCTGCTTGTGTTCGACTACCCGCTGCTGCAGCAGCACGTCGACGGCTTCCTGCACAACCTGAAGAGACGGCTCGCGAACAAGTCGTCCAACAGGCTGTATTCCATCAGAACATAGCCCGCGCCATCCGGATCCACCAACCAACTGCCGCTGAACAGAAGAACGGAAAAAGCGGATCTGGCGCTTCCTTTGCTTGTGTGCACTTCCTTCCAACCTGTTTTGTTCATCTTGCGGGAGTGAGGCGGGCAGCATCTTCGTCGCGCACGAAGTGCCAGCCGAAGGCGGGGTTCACGGCAGCAACACGGAGGCGCTCGCTGAGCTCCTAGCGCAGATGGCGCGCAAGCAGCGGTTGCTGCTTGTGTTCGACTACCCGCTGCTGCAGCAGCACGTCGACGGCTTCCTACACAACCTGAAGAGACGGCTCGCGAACAAGTCGTCCAACAGGCTGTATTCCATCAGAACATAGCCCGCGCCATCCGGATCCACCAACCAAGAAGAACGGAATAAAGCGCTGGAAAAAGCGGTTCTGGCGCTTCCTTGCTTGTGCACACTTCCTTCAACTCTGTCTTGCTCATCTAACCGTGGGAGTGAGGATAGGACGCTGCCATCGATCGGTTTTGTTATTGAGTTATTGACAAATTGCGTTTGTTAGCCACAAAAACGCTAGAAGCCGCGCCTTCCGTTCCGTTTACGGCTGCGTACACATGAACAAAACGTCGCGGTTGCTGATGAGTCTAATGCCACAGCGGCGATGCAGTCATCACGCTGCGCTCGCTGCCGAGGCACACGATGTATTGACAACTGTTGCCGCCAATTGCTGGCGTCAACCTGGAACATCTGATTGTCAAGGGGCACGCCGGAAGTGTACCTGTGTCAATGGCATGTGCAAGTAGTTGCCAGTGCCATATCACTGACACCGTGCCACTGCATAGCGTGCCTGTATTTGATGCCGGCTCACTGAAACGCAGTGGCCCACGGAACGGACACCCTGCCTGTACTGTGGCAATCCACCATTGATCCAACGCAGGGATACAAGAAAGCGACTCACCAAAACCGTGATGGAATAATTCGTTGCCTTAGGCCTGGGGGTACAGGAACCCCTGCTGATCAAAGTAGGAACGGAGACTTCGTGGCCTCGGACACACGGCCAAAACGCGCGCATTTTCTCGTCTTGCTGCATAGAACGCACGTCAGCGTTTGCTGTCGTTTGAGCGTTCGTTTCGCGGTTGCTAGCTCCGCTCTGTCTTCTGCATTCGTTTCTTGCTCGCGAGACCTGGAAGCCCTGCGAAAAATCACTGGCCGCAGAAGACACCGAACTGGTCATTGTCTAACTGACACGTTCCCGCAGCATCGTACTTTTGCCGGAAACCCTCCGCCCAAAATTACACGTCCTCCCCCCTGTTGGCATCGTCTCATGTTTATGATAAATCCGAACTCGGCAGGAAAATAAATAAAGCAACCCGGCGCCATCTGTCGGTGCACCCAGGCGATGCTGGGCACAAGCTGACCCACGACCCCTGCCCCCCCTCCCTTCGAAGAGTACAAACGCAAGCCAAGTCGAGCCGTGCCCGCCAAAAAGAGGAAAAACAAGCACGACGAAACCACCAACCAAGTCTAGAACGCGCAGCCAACCCGTTCGCAGCAGAAGAGAGCGAAGCCGATTTATCTCCATTTTCTTTCGAAGCGAGGCGAAGGAAAATGCAGCTCGACAGGCTGGCGCTCGTGTCCGTGCAGGAAGGGTATAGAGACGTGCTGAAGGAAGCGCTCGAAGACGAGCGTTTCGAGAAGGAGGCGCTCGAAGAGGAGCTGGCGATCGCGACCGCGGAAGTGCAGGATCTCAGGAAGAAGTACGGCGAGTGCGACGTCGAGCGGCGGGAGCTCAAGAAGGTCGCGGCCACCGTCGACTCCTCGCGCAAGCTCGCCCGCGAAATGGCCGCCGAGCGGGACAAGTACAAGCAGGAGGCGTACAACCTGCGCCTCCACACCGCCCAGACCACCGAAGACTCGCTCGCGCGCAAGAAGCAGGCAGACGACCGACACGGCGCCTTCGAGCTCCAGGTTCCTTCTTTTGTTGTGTAAACACCTGCTTTGTAGGAAATGCTTGAGGAGACTGCCAGTTGCGATAGACCAAAGGAGGTAAATGTGCTGTAGCCCACACGAAACACAGGTAAATCTGGGTTTAGCGGCGGGCGTAAGCGTTCAACAAAAAAAGACCCACTTCGTAGTTGTATTGTTTTCTCCCCCTCTAGCCTCCCTCGAAATGAGCACAAGGCAGTCCCTAGAGTATTTTAATGTGCAACAGATGTGCCGCCCCAGCTAAACTCCCCACCTGACGTCTCCAAACGAGGATTCGCGAGCCGAAGCCAGTTTGTCGCTGGAAACGGCTAAGCTACGGATCCGAAGACCCCAACCCCACAAGGGAGCAGCTGCCGTCTTCCCATCATTGGAGAAGTAAAGCGACAAGAGTAGTGGTATTTCATTGTTGCGGCTTCCCACCTATTCTACGAGAGGTCTGTCACTGCACAAAGTCAGACTAGAGTCAAACACAACAGGAGAAGTAAAGCGACAACAAGAGTAGTGGTATTTCATTGTTGCGGCTTCCCACCTATTCTACACCTCTCGTGTCACTGCACAAAGTCAGACTAGAGTCAAACTCAACAGGAACACAGTCTGGCGGGTTGCCCTTCAACGTATTGTGCCGGCTAAAAAGACGTAGCCACTCGTGTTCTGGTGGTTGATCAGAATTCCTTACCTGAAAATGACACAGGTGAATACAAGGGGGGAAACGAACAACCGGCACGCACAAACAAAACGAAGCGCCCGTCTTCGGCTGCAACTGCTGGCTGGTAGCTTGTGACGAGTTCGTAGTCAGATCCGGAATCGGAGTCCTCGATCTACCGCTTCCGGCGAGCGGCACGGCGAGAAGCGGCAGATGTTGAGTGGTCGAGGTGTGCCGGCAGGGGTGCGCGAACGTCGTGCGACCCGGAGCGGTTGCAGAGGCCGAGGAGCCGCGTCTCGTTCAGGGCTACAGCACTTTACCTCCTTTCAGATTTCACAACGGGCGGTCTCCTCAAGATGAATACAGAAGTTGAGCCGAGTGCCGGATGGAGAACCTCCCACGCTCTATCTGTCACCGAAGGATCCTGCCCCAGCGTGTCGGAAACTCAAAGCCGACTGGTGAAAGTGACAAGTAGGCTACACTTTTTCGATTCAGCTGTTACCCACTGGAAACTCTGAACTTAAACACACCCACACCACAGCTGCTTGCCCTCAAAGAGCGTCTGGTCTCGTCCCAAACCTCCAACGCGCGCGATCGCTCGCAGCTGACGAAGACGATCGAGAGCTTGACCGCCGAGCTTCACGAGAAAGACGCGGCACTCCACCTCATGAAAGAGCAGGCCGATACTGACCAGCTGAGGTCGCAGCAAGACTTAGACGCGCAGCTCCGCGAGGCGCTCAGCCAGGCATGCCTTTATGTTCTTCGCACGTACAGGGTGCATACCTTCGAAGTTCGAAGACGCGAGTTACCTCACTAGCAACAATGAAAGGGCACCAAAGAAACAACCGAGCCCTTACTTGCTCTAATAGAACCCATTAAACTCCGCTCCTTCGAGGGGTCGCTCGGAGCCGTTGCTCCCACTCGTCCCGCGCATTTAACGTACATTTCATGCCGCGGTCGCCCAAACAGAATACGTGGTTACGGTCCTTAGCTGGCCTGCTAAAGCTGTGAGCCAGAGCCGACGGCGCAGCCGGGCGCCTTGTGCGGGAAAACAGAAAAAATCGTGTCCTGTTCGGTGGATTTCGTTCTCTGCCGGCGCTTTGCACGAAATTAGCTGGCATTACATTACCGGACCCCGAAATCCCGGAATCTCAAGCGAGCTTTAACTCTAAAAAGCGCTAAACCCTATGGTGAAAGGGGAACCTATAGTATATTATGGTCACCCGAAGACTTTTCAAATATATATATATATATATAGGTATAAGCATACCTACTACCCTCATATTTCGTTCTCTGCCGGCGCTTTGCACGAAATTAGCTGGCATTACATTACCGGACCCCGAAATCCCGGAATCTCAAGCGAGCTTTAACTCTAAAAAGCGCTAAACCCTATGGTGAAAGGGGAACCTATAATATATTATGGTCACCCGAAGACTTTTCAAATATATATATATATATAATATGGTACGATGCCAAAAGGGGGGGGGGGGGTTTGGGCGGAAAAATCCCCGCATAGTTCACCAGGGTCTGACGGGTACTGAGGCCCCATACCCTTCCTAAAACATCATTCTGCGTTCAAATACGCCCTCAGAAGCATCCGGAGAGCCTTCTATGATGTCCCAAATGCGATTTTGTGGGTTTTTAGGGGGTCCCCCCGCCTGCTGGCCGTAAACCACCATAGAAGACACATACGCAACCTGATGCTGGGTCGCTTCTCTGTGCAAGATCCCAGCCCAAACACACGTTTTCGGCGTTCTCTAGCACTCTCCAGGTGCATTCGACCCTCGGGCTTCGTGGTTTCTTTCACTCACAGGTGTTCCGGGACGTGCAAAGATAAGGAGAATGGCCCCCTGCATTGGGGACAGACCGAACTACGCCCTGCCTGTCTATACAGGCTTTGGGGTCAACCTGCACTGGCTTTGGCGCCACATCCACCGTTTCGGGCTTCGTTTGTGCTGCTTTGGAGTCCATTAAGAACTCTGGTCTGATTTGCGGGACGCTTTCCTCGGTTTTGGCGCCCACTTTCACTGTTCTAAGGCCTGTTCAGGCTTCTACCTGCATCATGTTATGCTATTCTGGTGATTCTGCAAGGCTTGGTGAACGAAGTAGGACAAGCGTTAAGTAACAGGCGATCATCAGCCGTTCTCAAGCGGTTGACTACGACGCGTTCACTTCATGATTTTGAAGCAGGCTTCACCGCTTTCAGGGCAGGCTTTCAGAGCTTTCCTGGCAATGTCTTCCCTTCTGGCATCTTTCTCACCCATGGCTGCAAAGTGCTTCTCGCTGGATGTCTTTGCACAGGCGGCACATGACCCGAGGGATGTGTGGCAAGCTCCTGTGCAGTGAGCTTGGTCAGACAAACTGTGTGGCGCACACACCTGCCATGGTCGGCAGTATCACCTGGGCCACAGTTTGAGTCCTGTTCCGAGACCCGCTCACGGTGAAGTGGCGCCTACTGGGTCGCTTCCTCTCCAGCTTCGGCGCAAAGTCTTCACCACTGGATGCACTTTGAACGGTGAAGTGGGCACCAAAACCGAGCAAAGCGTCCCGCAAATCAGACTAGAGTTCTTAGTGGATCCCAAAGCAGCACAAACGAGACCAAAACGGTGCACATGGCGCCAAGGCGGCGCAATTCGACCCCAAAGCCTGTATAGACAGGCAGGGCGTGGTACGGTCTGTAGGGTCCATTCGCCTTGTTTTTGCACACCCCGGAACACCTGTAAGCGAGATAATTTATGAAGTCCGAGGGTCGAATGCACCTGGAGAATGATAGAGAACGCCGAAAACGTGTGTTTAGGCCGAGATTTTGCTCCGAGGAGCGACCCAGCATCAGGTTGCATATGAGTCGATGCCAAAAGGGGGGGGGGGGGTTTGGGCGGAAAAATCCCCGCATAGTTCACCAGGGTCTGACGGGTACTGAGGCCCCACACTCTTCCTAAAACATGATTCTGCGTTCAAATACGCCCTCAGAAGCCTCCGGAGAGCCTTCTATGATGTCCCAAATGCGATTTTATGGGTTTTTAGGGGGTCCCCCCGCCTGTTGGCCGTAAACCGCCATAGAAGACACATATGCAACCTGATGCTGGGTCGCTTCTCTGTGCAAGATCCCAGCCCAAACACACGTTTTCGGCGTTCTCTAGCGATCTCCAAGTGCATTCGACCCTCGGGCTTCGTGGTTTCTTTCACTCACATCGGTTTTGGCGCCCACTCTCACCGTTCAAAGTGCATCCAGTGGTGAAGACTTTGCGCCGAAGCTGGAGAGGAAGCGACCCAGGAGGCGCCACTTCACCGTGAGCGGGTCTCGGAACAGGACTCAAACTGTGGCCCAGGTGATATTGCCGATGGCGGGTGTGTGCGCCACACAGTTTGTCTGACCAAGCTCACTGCACAGGGAGAGCTTGCCACACCTCCCTCGGCATGTGCCGCCTGTGCAAAGTCATCCAGCGAGAAGCACTTTGCAGCCATGGGTGAGAAAGATGCCAGAAGGGAAGACATTGCCAGGAAAGCTCTGAAAGCCTGCCCTGAAAGCGGTGAAGCCTGCTTCAAAATCACAAAGTGAACGCGTCGTAGTCAACCGCTTCGACGACGATTGAGAACGGCTGATGATCGCCTGTTACTTAACGCTTGTCCTACTTCGTTCACCAAGCCTTGCAGAACCACCAGAATAGCGTAAAATGATGCAGGTAGAAGCCTGAACAGGCCTTAGAACAGTGAAAGTGGGCGCCAAAACCGAGGAAAGCGTCCCGCAAATCAGACCAGAGTTCTTAGTGGACCCCAAAGCAGCACAAACGAAGCCCGAAACGGTGGATATGGCGCCAAAGCCGGTGCAATTTGACCCCAAAGCCTGTATAGACAGGCAGGGCGTAGTTCGGTCTGTCCCGAATGCAGGGGGCCATTCTCCTTATCTTTTCAGCCCGGAACACCTGTGAGTGAAAGAAACCACGAAGCCCGAGGGTCGAATGCACTTGGAGATCGCTAGAGAACGCCGAAAACGTGTGTTTGGGCTGGGATCTTGCACAGAGAAGCGACCCAGCATCAGGTTGCATATGTGTCTTCTATGGCGGTTTACGGCCAACAGGCGGGGGGACCCCCTAAAAACCCATAAAATCGCATTTGGGACATCATAGAAGGCTCTCCGGAGGCTTCTGAGGGCGTATTTGAACGCAGGATGATGTTTTAGGAAGGTTATGGGGCCTCAGTACCCGTCAGACCCTGGTGAACTATGCGGGGATTTTTCCGCCCAAACCCCCCCCCCCCCCCTTTTGGCATCGTACCATATATATATATATATATATGAGTCGATGCCAAAAGGGGGGGGGGGGGTTTGGGCGGAAAAATCCCCGCATAGTTCACCAGGGTCTGACGGGTACTGAGGCCCCATACCCTTCCTAAAACATCATTCTGCGTTCAAATACGCCCTCAGAAGCCTCCGGAGAGCCTTCTATGATGTCCCAAATGCGATTTTTGTGGGTTTTTAGGGGGTCCCCCCGTCTGCTGGCCGTAAACCGCCATAGAAGACACATATGCAACCTGATGCTGGGTCGCTCCTCGGAGCAAAATCTCGGCCTAAACACACGTTTTCGGCGTTCTCTATCATTCTCCAGGTGCATTCGACCCTCGGACTTCATAAATTATCTCGCTTACAGGTGTTCCGGGGTGTGCAAAAACAAGGCGAATGGACCCTACAGACCGTACCACGCCCTGCCTGTCTATACAGGCTTTGGGGTCGAATTGCGCCGCCTTGGCGCCATGTGCACCGTTTTGGTCTCGTTTGTGCTGCTTTGGGATCCACTAAGAACTCTGGTCTGATTTGCGGGACGCTTTGCTCGGTTTTGGTGCCCACTTTCACCGTTCAAAGTGCATCCAGTGGTGAAGACTTTGCGCCGAAGCTGGAGAGGAAGCGACCCAGTAGGCGCCACTTCACCGTGAGCGGGTCTCGGAACAGGACTCAAACTGGCCCAGGTGATACTGCCGACCATGGCGGGTGTGTGCGCCACACAGTTTGTCTGACCAAGCTCACTGCACAGGAGCTTGCCACACATCCCTCGGGTCATGTGCCGCCTGTGCAAAGTCATCCAGCGAGAAGCACTTTGCAGCCATGGGTGAGAAAGGTGCCAGAAGGGAAGACATTGCCAGGAAAGCTCTGAAAGCCTGCCCTGAAAGCGGTGAAGCCTGCTTCAAAATCATGAAGTGAACGCGTCGTAGTCAACCGCTTCGACGACGATTGAGAACGGCTGATGATCGCCTGTTACTTAACGCTTGTCCTACTTCGTTCACCAAGCCTTGCAGAATCACCAGAATAGCATAACATGATGCAGGTAGAAGCCTGAACAGGCCTTAGAACAGTGAAAGTGGGCGCCAAAACCGAGGAAAGCGTCCCGCAAATCAGACCAGAGTTCTTAATGGACCCCAAAGCAGCACAACCGAAGCCCGAAACGGTGGATGTGGCGCCAAAGCCGGTGCAATTTGACCCCAAAGCCTGTATAGACAGGCAGGGCGTAGTTCGGTCTGTCCCCAATGCAGGGGGCCATTCTCCTTATCTTTGCACGTCCCGGAACACCTGTGAGTGAAAGAAACCACGAAGCCCGAGGGTCGAAGGCGCCTGGAGAGTGCTAGAGAACGCCGAAAACGTGTGTTTGGGCTGGGATCTTGCACAGAGAAGCGACCCAGCTTCAGGTTGCATATGTTTCTACTATGGCGGTTTACGGCCAGCAGACGGGGGGACCCCCTAAAAACCCACAAAATCGCATTTGGGACATCATAGAAGGCTCTCCGGAGGCTTCTGAGGGCGTATTTGAACGCAGAATGATGTTTTAGGAAGGGTATGGGGCCTCAGTACCCGTCAGACCCTGGTGAACTATGCGGGGATTTTTCCGCCCAAACCCCCCCCTTTTGGCATCGACTCATATGGTACGATGCCAAAAGGGGGGGGGGGGGGGTTTGGGCGGAAAAATCCCCGCATAGTTCACCAGGGTCTGACGGGTACTGAGGCCCCATACCCTTCCTAAAACATCATTCTGCGTTCAAATACGCCCTCAGAAGCCTCCGGAGAGCCTTCTATGACGTCCCAAATGCGATTTTGTGGGTTTTTAGGGGGTCCCCCCGCCTGTTGGCCGTAAACCGCCATAGTAGACACATATGCAACCTGAAGCTGGGTCGCTTTTCTGTGCAAGATCCCAGCCCAAACACACGTTTTCGGCGTTCTCTAGCACTCTCCAGGTGCATTCGACCCTCGGGCTTCGTGGTTTCTTTCACTCACAGGTGTTCCGGGACGTGCAAAGATAAGGAGAATGGCCCCCTGCATTGGGGACAGACCGAACTACGCCCTGCCTGTCTATACAGGCTTTGGGGTCAAATTGCACCGGCTTTGGCGCCACATCCACCGTTTCGGGCTTCGTTTGTGCTGCTTTGGGGTCCATTAAACCTAAACCCTCATTGTTGGCATACAGGAACTAAAGAACATCAAGTAAATATGCCTCGTGACACGGGTATGCTCGCCCTCGAAACCTCTGTGGAAGAGATGAAAGCCCAGGACACCTACACCAACTGGAGTAGAACGTCTCAGAACATGAAGCGCCGGTTCAACGTAACAAAAGCGTTCTTGAACAAGATTGCAGGCGAAGACCACATTGGTTTCTTGCTGTCTATGTGGGGAGAAGACGACCACGTCCGTATCTGGCAGAAACTATCTGGCACATTCCCGGATGCGTTCAACAGCATCTCTCATGAGCCGACACGTCGCAATATCGTACGTAGTCTGGGTTGGGCTCGGGCACGATATGAAAAGGTTGGAATGACTGTAGGGGAGAAACTGTGGTCCAACAGACACCAAGATGGCGACATTTCCCGTGGCGGGAGGCCGTTGATTGCCACACCAGAAGCCAGGCAGCAGGTTAATGAGGACCACGAACAATTGGCATCGCCCACATCTCGCGTGGTGAAGCGGCTTTCAACTGAAAGTACTGCGGTCGTGGCACAAAACATGCTTGTACCGTTCAAGCTTGTTTACGAACAGAGTGAGATGAAGGACGATGTGTCGTACACGACATATCGCCGGCTGCGTGGTGCCCAGTTTCAGCACATCTCACGACGGACAGATGTATGCGACACGTGTGCGGAAGGGGCCACCATCCAAAATCGCCTGAGGGAGTATATCTCCAAGAACAGGGAGTCGCTGACCTCGCAGTACTGGCATGCAAACAGCAACCCGTTCTATCTCCTCAGCGTCCTGGACGAGCCTCGCATTCCCGCAAACGTGAAGAGTGCTGTTAGCATCATGCTGCATCAGCTCATGGAGGTACAACTGCATCAGGCGGCAGCCACACGACAAAGAGATGCGTATAACATTGCCATGAAAGCTCCTCCACCAGGCTGCGTCGTGGTAACCCTTGACTTCAAACAAAAAGGGAAGCTCCCAATGAAACCAGAGGAGCCCGGCCAGCTCTTTTATAATCAAGGTGCCTTCTCATTACTTGGCTTTGGCATGCATTGGCTGGTAGATGGAAACGTCTGCCGTCGTAACATTGATGTGCTCCTGCGAACGCACAACCAGTGCTCGTTTGCTGCTGTCCGTGCCTTTGAAGCTGCCAAGGAGCATTTCCCCCCGGACCTAAAAGTGATTTACTGGTCCGACTCGGGGAGACACTTTCGTTCGCTGCTTTTTATCAGCCGCCTCCTACAAGAAGATTCCACGATTTCGATCAACTTCTTTGAAGGGGGCCACGGCAAGAACGACCGGGACCAGCACTTTGGCACGATTGGACGTGCTCTCGACACGGCTTCGAAAAAGACCGAGCTGAAGCATCTCAATGATGTAAAAGCCGTGCTAAACAAGGTGACCAACACAATCGCCATACAAGTCAGAATCCGTGCTCAACGGGCCACTTTTCCGGTCCGAAACATCGCCAATATCATGGCTATTGGGTCCTACCAACGAGATGGTGACGGAGTCATCACAGTTCATGACTTCAGTGGTGAACCCGGTTGCAAACTTCGGGGAAAGAGCCATGCCACAAGATTCGCGTTTGTACCCAAGGTATCAAGCAAGTTGCCACTTTGCGAATCAGATAGTGACTGTGCTGACGTTTCCAGCAGTGATCGGGATGGCGACTCCAGTGCTAGTAGTGAAGACTTCGCGTCAAAGCTGGAGAAGAAACGGCTCAAGAAGCAACACGTCTTTGAGGCACTTGCTGCCAAGGACGAGAAAGATGCCAAAAGGGGGAGGAAATCACAAGGAAAGGTGCGAAAGCCTGCCCCAAAACCAGCAAAACCGGCTGCAAAACAATGCACGGGCAGGAAGCGAACTCGGAGCTAACCGTCTTCTACTGACCACTGAGATCGGCTGTTGACACAGCCTTCGGTCACCGTGTAACTCACTTCTTCAGTCACTCTTCGTGTCAACACTCGTCCTTCTCGTTAGCCAGATGCATATCATGCTGCTACCACCACGTGCTGCTGCTGTATCGTCATAGGTGCGCATAGCACGTAGCTCGTTGGTGACGTAGTACCATCACGTAGTACGGTCTGACCCCAATGCAGGGGGCGCCCCGGAGCACCTGTAAGCGGAAGAAAACACGAAGCCCGAGGGTCTAATGCACCTGGAGAGTGCTAGAGAACGCCGAAAACATGTGTTCAGGCTGGGATCTTGCTCTGAGGAGCAACATAGCATCAGGTCGCATATGTGTCTACTATAGCGGTGTACGGCCAGCAGACAGGGGACCCCCCCAAAACCCACAAAAACGCATTTTGGACATCATAGAAGGCTCTCCGGAGGCTTCTGAGGGCGTATTTGAACGCAGAATCATGTTTTAGGAAGGCTATGGGGCCTCAGTACCCGTCAGACCCTGGTGAACTATGCGGGGATTTTTCCGCCCAAACCCCCCCCCTTTCTTTTTTTAAAAGAAAAACGGACGAAGGGAGGAGGAAGTGAAGCCATAGCACATGGTTTCAAACCACGGAGTCCTGGACTCCTTTCCCACACTTCTTCAGCAAGGCAGACGCACAAAAGGACGGTGCCACGGCATGATTCGGCAGCCGCTGCTAAACGAACATCGACGTGGGCGGCATAGAGAAAGAAGAACTACTCTACGGCACCAGAAAGTCCAAAAATACCATGGTAAAGAAAATTAAAGTTAAAATTAGAAGTAAACGGAGAAAAAAGAAATTGGCGACAACGAAAGAAAGAACAGAAAAAACAGAAAACGGAAAAAAAGAAAAAAAGAAGAAAAAAGACTCTGCATTCCGCGAAGAAGACTTGATGCTAGCATCAAACACTTAGAGGCAAGTAGCGCCTGAACACGAAACTAAGATTTTCCCCCCTACGGAGTATGCCGGTCTTCTGAAGACACAGGTCTTACTCTGCTCTCCAATGGAGAAGACAACAGTTCCCCAAAAACAAGGGAATACCCAACAACCTACGAAGATAGGAAAACTCTGGCCGACTGCAGTAAAGCAGCACCGGCAGGAGAACGGCCCAATAAACAGCATCGAACTGACAACACCCCACCTCCGAATTCCCAAAACAAGGCGAGATTTGGAAAGGACCGCGTTGTCTACGCGGGAAAAGGTCAATTGCCAGTTATTCTCTTCCCTCCTTCATTTCCCAACAAAGAACAGTCTTCCGGGTGGCGAAACGGAAAACAAAGCACTCAGCTGCCTACCCCCGTCCCGCCTACCGGATGCAAAATGTGACGTCCCAGCTTCTCTGCAGCACAGGGACTGATAGCCGGAAGCAAAACCCCGCATCCCTTTGTTGGCCGCGGCCGGTACCACTACAGTACTTTCGAGCGCCATACGGTACCGGCCCCGATGCAAAGTAAAAGTTTTATTTTACCCCCGCCCCGCAACCCCGCGTCAGAGAGGAAGGCTGTCAACCTTCCTGCGCCCCACTTTTTCCCCCAGCTTAGAACAACCTTTGAGCGAGCCCCAAGCCAACTCCCCGTCAGTGGCTCTTGTCGGGGCAGCCATTCACAACTGACAGGAAGAAGACGAACGGACGAACTCCAGGGTCCTTTCTAAGCAAAAATACCCCAACTAAAAAGGGTACAGAAAAGCACAGGTGCCATCCACACCAGTGCAGCAAGACCAGGGAAACCAGAACCCCGGGCAACGACGGAGACCCGAACTGATACCGACCTCATGGATGTTGTAACCACACGATGGCCCCTTGCCGTGTGGCCCTAAAAAACGCCGCAGGACCGCTTTTGGACCTGTCAGCCCGACACGTTGATAGACCCAAAATAAAAAATCCCACACCCGTCTCTAAATCGCCATTGAAAGTGCCTAGGAAGCATAACCATTCGAGGCGGAGTGCTGCGTCGTCTACCACCACCGAGTCCGATAACATGAAAGTTAACTACTTTGATGATGAACTCGACGGAACAGACGCTAAGGTAGTCGTCGGATATCCGATTCGGACAGATGACGAATGCCTTATTTTCCGACAGCGCCACTCCCAGGAAGGACCTGAACTTGTTGGTCGTTTCCCAGCGACACGGAGAGAGGGAAAGGAAGAGAAACGCTGCGACAAAGGTCACCCCAGACCCCAAGCGGCCCCCAAAACAAAGAAGCCCTGCGAGAAAGGTCTTTCCAGACCCCAAGCAGCCCCAGAACAGAGGAACCGTGGAACGACTAGCCACCCGGTTCACAACGATCGACAAAAGGAGCGCGAACAAAAGAGGCCGCAAAAAGAAAAACCCAGAGCACAAGCACGAAAACGCCGCCAAGAAAAATCGGAAGAACGACCACGTGACTCTGAGGCAAAAAAACAAAACGAAAAAAACCAAAAAAACCAAAAAAACAATAAAAGTGCACGCGCCAACAGAAAAGAACGGCGAAAACAAAAAACAAACCGGCCCAAATCTGACACTCGTTTCCTCGCCGCTTTTGTCCACACGCGCCGCCACCCTGACGACGACGACGACGATCACGGAAGCCGAAGAAAAAGCGCGATCGAAATCTTCTGGAAGCGATACGGCACAAAAGTGTCGAATGGGCGGAACAAATGCGGAACCGACCGAAGCGACGTCGCCGACAGCACGACGGGAGTGATCTACGTACTTCTGAACGAAGGGGGCACCGTCCTCTACGTGGGTCAGACGTCGAAGACGGCC